>JAMZAV010007865.1:0-29799 GCA_024449915.1 Sweltsa coloradensis | reverse complement strand
TTTAAATGTTTACATTGGTCCCGAGAATATAGTTCTAAGCAGTTAATTTTATTTCAGTAGAAATTATCTTGGTTTCTTTAGTAGGGCTATAGCTGAACTTTATTTACAAAAACGCGAATAAAACAAAAATGGAGAGCAACTATGGTACCATTTCTGTAACTTAAACTCCGAAATTACCTATATTTACTATTATAGGCCTAAAATTTTTTATGTTCTTGGATTTTTTTGGGAAAAGCAAAAAATCGAAATACAAGACTTACCAGTCCACTCGTACACGAGACCTACTATACATAAACAAGCTTACAAAACAAATTTGTGGGATGGATTCAGAAATTGTTTGCAAATTGGTCAAAATTATCTTGAATGAAAACCGTATATTTCTTTAGCATTTAATGTGAAACAAGTCACTATGAGGCTGATCACAAAGCGTGTGATGTTGTTTAGACTCCTGGATTTGGGGCCCATATTATTCCTTTCCCTGATTCTCCACATTTGTATTAGTATAGTAAATATGTTTTTTTGTCTAGCTATTTGGTTGGCATGGGATGATCACGAATGTCCAGCGTATTATCATCAGGCCTTAAAGCACATTTCTATATTTTAAAATGAAAATACTTATTCAAACAAAATTTAAATTATTCATTATGAACAACTTTTGTAAAGATTGTTCTGAATATCCTACATATTATTAATAATTAATGTTTTATCATAATGTTACTATGCATTTAATTTTGAGGAATATTCACTGTTGTGTGATTTGTATTGCAATCTCATGGAAAAGTAGCATATACCCAACTAGAATAGAGCGCGGGGTTCCACGCATTGTGCCCGAGCTATCAGCTGTTTACAAGCCATTGGGTTTTTCTCACATTAGGGCCGGGGCGCGGAGATAAGGGGCAGTTGCAGAAAAAGCGGGGTCTGTTGAAAGAATACTCAAGATAACGGTTATCACCGAGATAAAAATCAGGCCGTTTATTCTGCTTCGCCGCATGGTTGTTGGTTGTTGGCACAGCAGAGGAAAAGTTGGGAGAAATCTCGTTGTGCAATATGAGGACGATCCCCCGACTTAAGAGTATTTTGGGGGGGGATTATGTTGTAGTATAGCCGTTTCTGTACTTAAGCTGTATTTCAAAACACTCTAGTTCAACTAAAATAGGTGAAGATGCTGCACGTTTTTGAAGTGCCCGTTCATTAATTAAAACCTTTTTTCAAGAGGCCCTTTTTGCACTTAAACTTTTTAACCCATTCGGGCGAATTTAAATTTTTTAAATCTTTTTTTAAAGGGGGTTTTAAAAATGCTGACTCAAAAAAATATTTCTTTGGGGCAAATTTATAATAAATTTTAGCAATTAACAGAAAAATTATGGGGCCACCATGACCCCCCAAAAAAAAAATTGAAAAACATGACATTTTTCGAGCTAGGTCCCATCGGAAAAAAACTCCCATTAAAAATAACATGGGGACGACTTTATGCCCCGGACCTTGGGGGATTTTGTTCAAAAAAAAAGGGGCCTTTATTGAGTACTCTAAGCCTTTTCTGAAAATTCTTATTTTTTTTTTGTAATTTGGGCAAGTGGTTCGGTCAAAATAGGATTCCCAAAGATGGGGGTGTGTTTTGGAATGCAAAATTTTTTTGCGTGTTTGAGGGAAATTTTGGCACATTCCAAGACACGATGTTAAAAGGGGGCCATTTTAGATTGGAAATTGCTCTAGTATCTATGTGGAAAAAAAAAAAGAAGTAGGGGGTTTAAAAGCCGATTAAAAAATTTTCCCAAAAAAACCAATTTTCGCAAATTTCTGGATCAAAAAAATTAAAAAATTCTTTTAAATAAAGGTTCAAATTTGATTTTTTAACGGTCTTTTAGTGTAGTTTTGTGCTATGATCCGTGGTAAAAAAAAATTTTTTTGGGGTTTTTAGCCCTTTAAGGCTCGAAAAACGATTGCAATTTGTGTGCTTTTTATTACTCCCCTTATATATCTAAATTTTTGGTTTTTAAAGATACCCTTTATTAAAAAAAAATTGATTTTCTCGGCTAATTTTTTTGTTCTTTGTGTTTTTTTGTGGTTTCAAAAATTGATCGTGTTTGCATTCTTAAAATTACCGGAATTTTTTATACTTTTCTCTTTTTGTTTTTTTCCTGCACCCTTTTGGATTTTGAACAGAATAGAATAAACGGAGGCCTACCAGTCTTGATTAATATGAATTGTTTATATTAACGGCATTTGTTATGTTTGACCCCTAGAAAGCTTTCTACGGGCCGTGGATAGGGCTAGTTGTTGAAGTCGAATTATGTTTTAAATATCGACCTGTGATAATCAATTTAGTTTCAAGGGGGGGGCTGTGACTGATCCCAATCAAAACGAAAATAGATTCGACTTTCCTATTTCTTTTATTTATGGGCCTCAGAGTTCACATTCTTTGCTTCCTATACCCCCCACCCCGCTCATAAAATATCATTGGTACTAGTTTTAAAAACCTACTGCAATCATCCAACTTCACTTTACCCGTCAGTGTTGATTAGTTGAGTAATTAGTAAGAAATAATTTAAAACCGTCACTTATTGCACGTATTACTTTCCTTTTTCTTTCATAAATTCAACTTCAGAAAAGAAAATGAGAAGAGAGGAACTAACAAATCCCCCAGTAAGCCCACCCCCACATTTTATTATGGGCCTAGGCGAAAAAAAAATAACATCTAGGAAGTAATAATTAAAAGTGCCAACGAAATTTAAATAACAAATACATTAATTAATTTTCAAAATGCTTTTGGTTGGGAAATTTGGACAATTTGAATTTGGGGCTTTGTTTAGGCTCATACATAATGAACAAAAAATAATAAACTTTTGTAAATTATTTAAAAAGAAAAAAATATGTTCTACGGCAATCTATACGATAATATACGATAACTTCAATTCGTGCAAAAAGAAAGGTCTATTAAGGGATTTAAAAAAAGGGAAAAAAGAAGAAAAAAAGTAAAAAAAAACTCATTTTTTAGACATCCCATCAACGAAATATTTTGTAAATAAATTAAATTATCGTCCTGTTGTTTTAGCGATCGGATGTGCAGATGCCAGGATGTCCCAGTCCCCGCCATGGCTGTGCCGGTCAACAAAACCCCCTGGGCCCGGCGGCGTCGTCGGCGTCCCCCATGGTGGTAGTATAGGGCATATTTGCTGGGGTTTTTCTTTATCAAAACCCTTTTTTTCTATGCAAAAAAAACATTAGTTGGCTAGGGCCCATATGTTATATTTTTGTAAAAAACGTTTTTTCACTTTGTGTCGTTTTTTCACCAAAAATCTAAGCCAAAGATAACTTTTTTTAAACCTGATTTTTAATTTTTTTTTTGTCGTCTGCATTTTGCGAAACCCCGCGCCGTACTCAGCCTACTCGAATTTATTAAAGTTTCTAGTTGCGTGGACAAAATTAGAAACGATTGTGAGTTAGCGTCTATAATTGGCGTCTGTTGCAGACGGATTTTCGTCCAAATTTAGTCAAAGGACTTTCAGAATGCCTTAAAATATTTTCACTGCATCTTTTTATAACAATAATTTGCCCAATGAAAAAGAGTGAGGGCCTATGCCATGATGTTTAGGCAGCTTGCACTGGTCCACTCTGATTGCTTGTTGTGTCAGATCCATTGTTGAGCATTGTTGAACAAATTCAACTAAGAAATGATACTAGTCAACCTCGGCAAAATAGAGCTTTGGGATACTCCCTGTTAGTTGACAGTTCCCAAGTGTACCCACCCTGAACTGAAGTCACAGAATATGAGGTGCGCTTTTAAAGCTGTCTGGAACTTGAGATTCATACATTTTAGATTAGATTTTTTAGATTATTAACATGTTCTCCATCTTCTGTTGTATTGTTGTTATTAATCGTCTTTTATGTAAGAAGTGATGGTGAAAATGACGAAATGACTTCTGCATGTTGTGTTATAACATTCTGGAAAATATTAAAGTTACGTTTCCTCAATGCAACAACATGCTGCAACAATTCTATATGACTAAAATTTTACAAGGAATTATGTTCAAGAAGATTTATAATGTTGTTGTGTAATTAAATTATAAATTATAAATTGGTTTTCATAATTATTTTTGCTGTTGAGATTTCGTCGTGATGTCGGATAAAATGATGCTCGTTTCTAATAATGCCATTATGTGTCGTCTCATTATACTAATGACATGGTAAATGCCTTCCAAACTTCACGTTTGTAAGAAAGTGTGGCGAGGGCGTAACGTGGCGTCAGCGGTAAGGGGGTTGGGGGGGGGGGGGTTGCCCTTTACTTTCTCATTATCTCTTTATACCTCATTCTAACAGAGTTAGGAAATTACCCTCGGAAGTTCCCATTGTATAAGAAAATTTGCCGTCGTATATGCTGGTTAGTGGATGGAAGATTGCGTTTATTTTCTCATCATCGTCCTCTTTGTAGTAGTAGGTGTACGATATTAGAATTAAATGAAGAGAGAATAATATCCAGACAATGTAAAATAATCAAAGCCTAAGGGAAATCTTTTTCTTTAATAACGTTGAATTTAATATTGTTGTGGACTTTTGTGTCGTTTACATAATTCGCGTCCGCTGCGACATTTTCAGCACCCAAGAATTAAAAGAAAAATATAATATGACAATTTCTTTGTGAATGTTGTAATGCTCTAGAACAAATAAATAAATAATACTAGTTTTACTACATTCAGCAATCAAACAACCGACTCGTTTGAAAATCGATCCCGGACCTCCGATCTAGTAAGTAGTAACCTCATGACTTCTAGATTATTGAATTGATAGCGATTGTATTGCCGTAACAATTTGCCACAACTGAGGCGCGACCCCAGAACCTCCGATCCATTAGAATGTTGCTGACAACTGAAAGATTGCACGGTTTTAGTCAATCACGTAATTCTTATCTCCCATAAGTTGGAACGGCCTTGAAACGGGTTATGTTTAATTAACCACAACTTTTGGATGATTATGCACTACTATAGCATCATATTAATTTGAAGACAAAACATAAACAAATCTTATTTTTGGTATAACTTTATCAACACGTGCTAATTGTACTAAACCAAACTGTTCTTTTTCATAACAAATCTAGTCCTGGGGAGTACAAGTATTTCAATGCTTGCTTAATCTCTTGTTTTTACTCGCAACAGGGAATAGGACATATTGGCTGTTGACAACAGCTATTAGCTCGGCCCAGAAGTATCCGACGCATATGAAACTTTGCAAAGTTGACAATATCTCATCCATGGACAGCCGTACAGTAATAGATTTTCGAAATTTTGTCATAATCAGTCAGAAAAATCACGAATATATTAATTTTTATTTATACAATATCAAAATTCGTAAATTCAATTTAAAAATAAATACTTTAAAACAAATTAAAATCTAGTGTTACTGTAGAGCCCTATATTTCCACTTTAGTGACTAGGCCTACTGTTCAAAATTTCAAACAGCTGTGGTGTCAGTCAGCCGAGCGAACGAACAGGTATGTTGCTAAAACGCATGTCCTATATTCTCTTTGATAACATTAAAGTAATCGCTATGATCACGGTCCGTTATGGTCAGATCACCCTCCATTTAACATTGAGAAGAGTACAATTTTCACCGGGTCTCTACGCTTAGCACCGAATACAATTCAGTTAAATTGAGGCCCATAAAAGCAGGAAATTCTCACTTCATCTAAAAAGTTTCGTCGATCAACTGTGAAATGAATTCGAACAACAGGGATTCGAATCAATTGAATCAACAATAATTTATGCAAAGAGTTGCGGCGCGGACGGGGTGGATTTTTATTAACGAGTTAACCTGTTTACGGTTCGTAATGAAAACGCCAATACGTACTTAGTGTTTGGCGCTCCCCTTAAATGAAGGCTGCGGTGGAATTGTAATGGATTGCTATGCGGGGGTTGTGGTGCAAAATGGATCCACGTGGCTTGAACCCTTCTAGTGTTGAATATTTACGTCTTGCTAGGCTGGGGGGTTTAGAGGCCTAGTGTATGTTAATGCAAGGGAATATACTCTTAACTTAATTATTGTAGATGAATAGAGAATATTATCATTTTAATTGCACTTTTGTTGATTCCAATATTCAAGTACATGTTAATTATGATAAGCATAATTAGCACAAAACGATCGTTTAACAAAAACAATTGACATAAATCATCATATTATTTTAAAGTTTTTTATGCAGTAAGGTTAGTCCTATGGTTTTTTAATTTTGTATTACTTCATTTTTAATGTAACAACATGGTGGTTGTCCCACAAAGGCCTATTTTCCTGTCTCATTCAGTAATGCATGTGCATCCATGGCTCCTTGATATTTCCACTGGTTCCCTTCCCTCTATTTGCATGTGGCTGAAATGTCGAAGAGTCAGTGATGTGCAGTGTACTTATATAACAGAAAACAAATATGAATATGATGCAAAATAAAATAACTTTTCGGGTTCCTCTGCTAGTCGTTTGTCAATGTAATTCCAATAATCGTTTTGTGGAATTGTGTTGGAAATTGCATAGCCTAAGTGTAATTCCAATTGTGTGTTGATTTCCTAACAAGGCGACGTAGTTGTTATGTGACCACAGAGGTAAAAATAAATACAAAAATGTAAAATGAAGACATTTTCCAACAATTCTTATAAGCTGATATTGTTCCAAAATTAAAATGTGAATGGCGCACTTCAACCTCATTCAATTTCGTATATCACGATTTTCCTTCATCATTTCATCATCGTAAATTATCTCTTTTTACGTCTTTCATAAAACCCCAATTTACTCATTTAAGTTCCGTAGTTTTTAATGTTTACCACCGCATCGAAATTTATCAAAGATTTTTGGTATTGACACATCAAGGTCTCATTTCCTCCCCAAATTGTTTTGTCTAATGAAAATATAAACAGGGGAGGTAAAGGCGGAGTATCCCGGAAAAGTGGGGGGCGTATAAATTGCTTTGGGGGTGCAGTGGTTTTGAAATTACCCCTTTGGGTATTTTTGAGCAGGATTATATACGTATTACGAGGTTAGGCCCTCGTTAAGTGCTTCGGATTATTGCTAGAGGGCCCCGTCCAGCCGTAAAAGCGAAATGTACACCCTTCCCGGTCATCACGGGAAATATCATAAAACCCCCAGAGAAAGAGCTTTGAGGCTTAGGATCGCAAAAACACGAGGGCCATGCTCATGTCCCTCTTAAATTTGACGTTTAATGTAAGGAACATGTCCTCTAAAATTTTGGGGATTACCATTATACGGGGCAACAATTACAATTTGAAATGGGAAGTCGTTTTCGGACCCATAATCCGTAAAACTACCATTTATTTTAAAAAACCCAGTTTTCCCCTTTTTAAAAATGAACGCAAAACCGCAAAATTTTGGATGATTTAACTTTAAATCTGCCGAGATTCGACGTTAACTTAAGTAGCAATCCCTATTTACGGAGGCCGGTTAATCCCCTTTATTTTGTGGGGGTAGTTTGCAGGCGCATATTTTACAGCAGGGTTTTTTCTGGGAGGTCACTTATATGTAAGGGCTGATGTACTATAATGTTACCGGCAATCTACTATTTATCGCGAAAAATGCAATCTCCTTTTTGTAAGGGGGATTAGCAAGCGTTTGTTCAGCCGATATTTCTGCGAAGATCACTGTGGAGAAGGCTTAGTATAAAATTTAGCGGAAGCCTTACATTTTTTTTGCGGCAGGTGATCTCCCATTTTGAAAGGGTAGTTTCGCAAGCCGCATTTTGTTACAGCAGATTTTCTGCGAGAGATCACTTTTTTGGAGAATAGCATATTATTTTTAAGTTCCCCAAAAAACAACTACTTGTCGCGGCAGGTGAATCTCCCATTTTGTGAGGGAAAAATTTGGCAGGCAGCATTTGTTACAGCACGATTTTTGTGCGAGAATCACCTGCATCGGTTTTTGATGTACAATAAGTATCTTTCAACCTATTTATCACGGCAATTCCTTTTCAAGCCCGGTTTTTAAAATGCCCATTATGTTTGGTTTCATCTAAACCCTTTCCCATTAAACCAAAAACACTAACTGGTCATTAAAATTGGGCCCCTAAGAGAAACACTTTAAGTCTTTGACCCTTGCACTCAAAACAAAAAAGAAACAAAACATAAACAAAAAACATAATCCACGGACATTTTATCGAGCTTCGCAACAGGCAGCCTTTTTTTAAAAGATCAAGCACCAGCATATTTTAAGTTTTTCCATATACATAAAATGGTAGTATTATTTCCTCTTCCATTTAATCTTTTAGCTTTTAAAAAAAACCGTATCTTATTATTTTTTAGCAAGAACTGAACCAAATTGTTTAAAATTTATAGAAACAATAATAATACATGCATATTAATAAAGGTGGCCACAGAGAAAAGTGCAAAAAGCCTACGATATTGCGCGATTTGCTGTTGTATCATAGGAGGAACCCCCTCTCGTACCCAGCGTCTTTTGGGGCGCAACGGTCTGAGTTTTTTGCTTACAGTTGGAGTGTACCATTTGGATCGAGTTCGAGTCACCCTGAAAATTTGTAACTTTTAATCGTGCAAATTAAATTGCTATGTATCCATTTAAGATGATCGATTTCGAGGATGATTTGAACTAGTACTAAAAACAATAATTAAAAGATTAAATAAAACAATTTTTGTTTTTAGTTTGCTTTTTTCTCCCAGATCGCGTTACGGCCCCTTAGACAATTTTGCGTTTTACTAAAAAGGGAAAGAATGATCTACAATTATGCATGTATTCCTCACAAGAAAAATATGTTTTGATATAACGAAAAGCAAGCTAAAAATTATATAAAGGGGGGCTGTGCACGATGTAAATAACGTTACTGAAAAGAAAAAAAATCATCTAAATAAATTTTGGTGTGTTCGCTACAAAATAGACGTTTGACCCCCAAAGGAAAGAATGATCTACCATTATGTGAGTGTAGTTTACTCACAAGAAGAGTACGTTTGATACAACGGAAAATGTCTACCCGTTTTTGTGAGAGTGGTTTGCTCATAAAACATTCATAGAGACTAAAATGGGACGGGGACACCATTTTTGAAGGACTTTCTAGCATTGGTGGTAGATTTTTATAGCCGTATGGTACATCTACCATAATGGTTGCAGTCCCCTTGCCAATAACAAATTTTTGATCATACGGCAATTTCCTACAGTGTACGGTAAAGAAAAGAAAATATAAAAAAAGGGCTCGTCACAAAAGTTTTAGTACATAAACCTTGAAAAATCACGGTTTTTTTTCAGCGTCAAACTATCGTTAATTAAATTTTTCCTAAAAGTTATTCTTATATCTGTTACCTTATTTTAAAAAATCAGCAGGCCTCTTTTTATCAACAATCCTTAAAGTGCAGACGGCTTTCAATGGGTTTAATGGTAGTAGCCTTGAAATTTCTTTTGAGAATAATAGTTTTTACTTTAAAAATTAAAGTTTGTCTCCCTTTGCCCTAATTCACCCCTTACAAACGTTAGAATTTCGAATCTTGAAACGTTACAATTACAATAGAAATTTTATTTTAAAAAAGTTTTTAGAAAACCTCGTTGATCGAACTGTGTATAAAACTACAACAAGTTTTTCCAAAATTTCTCCAAAATCGCCATACATCGTGGCTGGATGTCTCACCTGCTTGCGAGCAAGGGGATTAGGCCCCTAGGTAGGGGTTTACTCTTTATGCCGTGGCCAGCTGTAAGCAAAATTTCACCGTAATGTCTTGCGGATTAATTTTTCCCCTTAATTTTGGCGGAAACAAGTGACGAAGCGCAAGACCCTAATGTACGGACTCATTACGTCACTGGGCCCGCAAGCGTGCACCCCCCCCCTCCTCTCTCTCGCTGTACTTCGAGACTCCATCGCTTCGAGGTGGGGGGAGGGGGCGATTTTTTTTTGACAATGAGTATTTTTTATATATTTTTTAAATTAACGATTAATTTTCGTTGTTCTTGAAAAATTACATCACTGCTATTTTACATCAAGCGTAATTTTAGTTTAGAATTTATTCTAAATCAATGGTACAATCTTACAAATTTAGACTTACAGTAATAACTCACTGGACAAAACAATAGTCCGTATTATGATTTGTATAACCCAAAGTATGACAAATTGACGATAAAACTAATTAAAAATACATTAACTCAATCAATAATCAGTGTTTCTTTGAAAGAGGTTTTGAAACATAGTTGAGACGGACATATTTTCCAGGTTTTTAACCGTGTATCGGGCTGCCGGCAATCTGCAAAGAAAAATTATGAAGCGCACACCTACCCTACTCTTTATCAACCTTGTTGGACAATAAAGTTCAAACAATAAGTGTCACGGGCAAAAAACCTTTCCCATTAAATTTCTGTGTAGTTGTAAGTAAGAGGGAAACTTACTTTATGTTTGGGGTTTCCCGGGCTAAATTTTTAATTTTTTTCAATTGAAAATTACCCCTTCAAAAAAAAACTGAGACCAATTTTTAAAAATTTAAATAAAACCCCCGAAAAGTGTTTTTCCCACGTAAATAGATGATATTTTAAATTTGGTTTTTGGGAAAGAGGGTTTTATACCATCCCTTTGCGGTTTGAGCATAATGCCCCTTTTCCCTTTTAGGGCTTTAAATTTTGTACTCGGGAAAAGTATAGGGATTTGGGAAATTGAAAACTTTCAATGATCTTTATTCGACAACATCGCGTTAAAGTTCTTTTGATTTATAAAAAATTTTAAATTTTAAAAATTTGAAAATTTCAAAAAAGTTATTTTTTTAATTCGCCCTCTGGGTCAGTGTAATATATCACTACAAGTTTTCTTGGAATTTTAGAGCGAAGCAAGACCCCAAACAAAACATCACACACACCGATGAAAGGGATTTGTACATTTATTTTATACGCCCGGAATATTCGCGTGAAGCGAAAATTAGTATGGAGAGCATATTGCCTGTTTTACGTGTTGTACAAAACCTTCCCCTGTCCGGATTTTTTGCGCCCCTTTACACTCCCGCCGTTAAAAATGTCGAGAGGGAGGGGACCCTGTATTATTTCGGTTGTGTTGCAGGGGTTTTCGTATTTAAAATCGTATTAACGACACAATTGAGATATCTTTTAAAAAAATTTTTTTTTTATTCTACCCCAGTAAAGCCGTCCAATAAACGTGTTTTGGAGTCCCTTTTCCCAAAATTGCCCTTTGTTTTTTAAATAAAATTTTTTTTTAATTTTTGGGGAATATTTAACTTTTACCGGGTTTTTCCGCGATTTTTTTTGGGCGAAAACAAGCATTTTTTTGGGAAAAAAAATTTACGCAACACACGTGTAAATATACACCTTCAATTTAGCTTTCCCAAAAAATTCTGAAAAATTTTTGAACAAGGGGGGGTCCGCTGTACAATGGAAGTACGAAAGCATGTTTGGGCCCCGGCTATTTTAGGTTTTTTTTGACCCCAGCAAGTGGCGCAACCTACCCCGATACGAAGTTTTTCACCATTTTTGAGGACAGGTCATGTAATTTTGTTGAAAAGTTGTTCTGATTGGCGCATGATTTTCCCCCGTGAACTACTGCAGGCCCACCTTTTGGGAATCATTATGCAAAAGATCGCGCTATAAAAATGCTACTTGGCGTCAATGTTTATTGCACTCTTACGGGAAAAATTGTTCGTCCCGGAGCATCCCAAATATCAATTTTTATATGTACGGGGACCATTTATTTTTTTGGGTTCGACCCCAGTCGGGCCAATTTTTTTTATTATTTCACAACAGAATGAAAAAAAATTTTTAATAAAATCCAGCCCCCGGGGTTAAAAAAATTTTATGCATTTTGAGTCTTTCAAAATTTACTGCACGTAAATTTGAAGAAAGATAATTTTTTTTGGATGTTTTTTTTGGGAAAGCGTTTTTTGGATTACTAATATGAATTTTGAGGGGGGAAAAGGGGGGGTGGGGGGGGTGGGGAGGGGGGGGGGTTTTATGGCAAAAAGCCCCATTTTTTTGGGGTCCGAACATAAACACCCCCTAAAAAGGAAAAAAAAAGGGGTTGAAGCACGGGGGAAAACCATTTTCCCAGATGTTTAAAAAACATAATCTAAATACAGAAATTTTATTCGACTTTTTTTGGAAATTTTCAATTAACATTGTAAATATTTTTAGGGGTTTTAAAAAAACAGTTTTACCCCCGGGGTTTGGGAACCCACGGCTGTAAAATTTAAAGATGAGATAAGTCGAAAACAAAGGGGTTTTATTGTTGGCTTTTGCTTGAATATTAAATTTTGTAGAATGAAATTATTTTTTTTATTTCAACCACGGAACGGGGACCATTTTTTTTTAAACTTTAAAAAAAAAATTTTAAAAATTTTAAAATAAAAAGGGGTGAGAGCATCTGCCCGGGGACATCAGAGGTTGGGGGTTCAATCCCGGTGGAGGAAACCTTTTTTTAATTTATTTATGATAAGACTACCATCATAAAAGGGGTCATAGTCCCCAAAACATAAATAATATCGGACACCAAGAAAAACCCAAAGTGCTTAAATGGAATTCCCCCTTGGGTTTCACTTGCCCCCAAAGATGTTAGAAAATTTTTTCCTTTACTCTCTCTAACTCTAACTCTTCGGGAAGGGAAAACGGGAAATTTAAACTATTTATCCCGAAAAAAATTTTTAAAAAAATCAATCTGTTTTTCCAAAAATTAAACGAAATTAAAATCGTATTTTTTCTTTTTATTGGATAAGAATTGCCTATACACTATTATTTGAAGATTTTTTTTAAATTCGCATCAATCGCATACTGCTATTATTTTTGTGCAACATTGCACAAACTTTGGGCCGAGGGAAAACCCCACCAAAGTGGGTAAATTTCCCAGTGTAAAAGCGGACCCCAGACTTTCATTTCGTTTCGTAACATGCAGTGCCCTTGAAACCCGACGCAATTCGCACATCGAAAATAGGCAAATCTGGTTTTTTTTTTTCATTCAGTTTTTTTTCGTGACTCTGTGCTATTTATCATACTTAAAAGGGGTGTGATCTCCCATGAAAAAATAAGCTAAAAGAAGTGTGGGGTGTAGGGTGTATAGGGTTTTAATTTTGAAAAAAAAAATTTGTTTCACATGCGGGGGTTTATTATAGAATACGGTAATTGTAAGAATTTGTGTTGGGTGTGAATAAAAATTTGATTTGGGTCGATGGTTTTTTTTATATTTTTAAACCTTTGGGCTTTGATAGGGGAAACTATGACGCTGTTATTTTTAGAAATTTAGACAAAAATTAAAAAGGGGAACTACACCGGGTTTAAACCCCGGGCCCGGGCCCTTAGCTGCCCGGGATTGTCTTACCAACTGAGCTTTTGCACCCCACCTTTTTAAATCTGTCTAATTTTTGGTCTGTTTGTACATTTGTAGACCCACCCACTAAAAAAAAACTAGGGGAAAAAAAAACCCCATCTTTTAAACCCTAGATTTGGGGGTTACGATGTTTAACCTTGGCTTTATAAGTAGGGGGGACTTTGACTCTGTTATGTAGAAACTTTGGGAAAAAAATTTAAAAAAGTGACTACACCAGGGTTTGAACCCGGGACCTTAGTTTGTCCGTACAGTAATGTACAAAATAGACAAGAATTAGACGGGTTTTAAATTGGTGGCTGCTTTAGCTAAAGCGGGAAGAGAAACCCCGGCAGCTAATTTTCCCGGGGTTTTAAAACCCCGGTGTAGTCACCCCAAATATAATTTTTTAGAGTCGAAAATTTTATTTTCTTTGGGAAAAACAATCCCAAAACGTGGGTCAAACGGTAATGATTATACGGTCTATATTTTTTTTTGTATTAGGCCGTATTTATTTTTTTAAGGGAAACTTTAATATTTGTGTGGTTTTAATAAAAAAAAACCCAAAGCTTAAAAAAATTTTCCGCTCGAGATAGGGGGACCTTTTCACCCCAGTGAATTGTAGTTTTTTTTAATATGCTTTTTTTAAAAAATATGAGTAGGGTCATTTTGGGAAAAAATTATTTGTTTTCGATTCTACATGACCATCCATTATTTCGATGGGCGTGTTTCAGTAATCCATTGAAATTGACACCGCCCCACATCCACGATTGACAGGGTTTTTATAATTTTGTTTAACCCTGAGAAGTACATTGGTGGGGTTTTCATGAAACAGAAATTAAAAAAATTTTCTCCACAAGGTATATTATAGATCTCAGGATTTTCACTCTCCGGGGGGGATTCCAACCAACTTAGCCCCCTTTTAGGGACGACGTGCCATTTTGTATGTATTTTTCTAATTTTCAGAAATTTTTTGATTTAATAAAGAGTGAAAACATTTTTAAAGCACTGCAATAGAAATAAAAACTAAAATAGGCTTGCATCCCGGCATTCGGCCCAAAAGGGTCAAAAAATTCCCCGGGTGAAAATTTTAGGTGGATTGCTTTGGGGACGGGATTCAACCGGTTTTCCCTTTCCAAAAAAGAGTCTCCCCGCGTTATGCATGAGCCCCCTAAAAGGTTAAATTTGGTCAAAGCAAGCCCGCAGGGTTTGACAAATGGGTATGGGCAGGGGATGGGGAGACATGTCGAAATTTTTTGTGGGGCTGGAAAAAAATTTGGGTTTCCAAAAGGACACAAAAAGAGGGGGCGTTTTTTTGGGGTAAAATGCATTTGCCGGGTGCCGCCTCGAGTGATCCCAAAAACAAAAATTGCCAAAAGCCCGGGCGATGAGTCATTCAAAAACTTTAATAAATATAATTTTATATCAACCCTTTTTCGCACTTCTACCCACCTTCCCAGGATTTTTTATAGTACGGTTTAAGCAAGGCCCCAAGGGAATAAAGCCCCGAGCGTTGTTTTCTATTGTAGTAATAATACAGTGTTTTTTTATAAAACCCAAAAGGACTTGGTTTTGAGCTCTCATGCCCTCAGGTCATTACAGCCAAAAAGGTCACACCCGGGAATCGAAATCGAAGCTGAATTTAAGTTGTACTTCAACATTTTTCACCAAAGGTTTTATACTGATAAAAAAATCATAATTTTTGTTAACATGTTTATTATAAAAGGCAAGTAATAATAAAATTGACAAAAACATGAAGGCAGCAATGTTTTATTTTTTGTATCAAAAGATGTAAATTCGTTTCGTATTTGGGCCCTTTGCGAAAAAATGGTGTTGCTTTAAAATTTTTTTATGCATTCTTGAAAAGAAAAAAATAAAGTGAAAGGTTTTTTCAAAAGTTTCCCCAGAAAAAAAATAAAAACGCAAGTAAGCAAAATAAAAATATTTCTTCGAAAAAAAATTTCATTTAAACCCTTTTATAATTTCAACACACATTACATACATTTGGGGTTTTTCTCCTTTTCCCCAAATTTTTTCATTCATTAATTAAAAATACGTGCCTTTCCCTCGTTGAGCATACGTGAAATTTCAAATTTGGGGTTTATTGGGTATAGGTTTTGAAAGAAAAATATTTTGAATGAATTTAATGTTTTGGTATATCATGGGGAAAAAGTTTTTTTACGGAAAAATTTAAAAATTTATGTTTTTTTATTAGGCCCCCACCTAAAGAAAAAAATGTCCTAATCAAAAAAGGGCCCGGGGAAAAAGTTGACCCTTTTTTTATCTTTCCGTTTAATGCAGTCAGGAAAAAAAACGGGAAACATAAAAACCCAAAGAAAAGGATATTGTTTTCACATACCCTACGTTTCTTTTTAGGATACCACTTGAAGAAGAAAATTTGGGGGCGAGTTTCAATTTGTATTAATATTCAAAAGTCAAAGAATAATAAAAAAAAGGGACTTTTTTCAGAAGCCCTTTCAAATTCCCCTTTTTATATACCAGTATCAAGGATCAGTGCATGGTTGCATCAGGGGGCTTTGAAAAGAAATTAAAAAAAACATTTCCCGATTTTAAATTTTAAATTTACAACCAATTAATATTTTGGTATTTTTATGTACGTAGCTATACGCAATAAACGGCCCCGTTACACGTACCCACGCATAATTTAAAAAGCGAAAAAAATTGTAAAAATAAGTAGATTAAAATAGTAACAATCATGCCTCAAGTTAGTCTTGTGGTCTTAAAACGCGTTTCGAATATACCCTTAAATTCTTACGGGGTTTTTTTCGATTCCCGTTTTCAGTCGGTAAGATTTATACACTTTTTTTCATTCATCACATAATTTATAAAACCCAAATTTGGGAATTTTCCCGATCATAAAATTTTCTCAACACCCCAGATCTAACCCTCTGTTGTAATAATAAAAGTCCCCCGGAGGGGAGACTGCGAACGATGTGAAAAAAATAGCGTTTAGTGGGCTAAAAATTAGTCACTCAAAAGAAATTTGGAGGCTTTTTGCGCCCCGGGAAACCCTTTGAACCCGGGCTCACGGCGCCGCAAAGGGGATCGGAGCTTCTTTCAGTACATCGGGGATCACAGGGCGTACATTGCAAAATGCGGCCGTCTATTGGGGCGGTATTTTTTTGAATATTCGGGGGACATTTGCGAAAAACCCACCCCCAGGTCCTCTTTTTAAGCTCCCATTTTCACCAACCCCTTTGGCCTAATGGCCCCAAAATCCGGTGGGTCTTAAGCGAATAGCCAATCCCTTTTTCAATGGTACGGGGGCGTGTTTTTCCCCTTCAATTAACCACGAGGCGAGCGCCTTTTTGTAACCTAGCCCGGGTGTTTGCATTAAAAACTAAGGGGCCCATCCGAAATTCCCTAATCCTAAATTTCCCGGGTTTAAAAAAACTAGCTTACAATAAATTTTAAAGTTTGTTGGGAAAACGGGTTTTTATTCCATTTGAATTTTTTCCCCCCGGGAGTTTAAAAAATTTTAAAATTTATGGGTGTTTTTGGGGGGGCTTAAGTCTCTTCGTATGGATTTGGGGAAAGGGAAATTTTGATTTGGAAATAAAATTTGCAGGAGCATAGCCCTATAATATTTTTGGGTTTACACAAGATAATCGAATGCGATCCCCTCTTGGGGGTTTTCTTGCAAATTGGGCTGACTCTGACTGAAAACGTAACGAAAAAAAATTGATGAAGTATAAAGAGATTTCAAATTCCCTTTTGAAAATCCCTTTATTTCAAATTTTTCTAACTTAAAATGCGTTGTTTTGAAATAGCTTTTTATTTGAGATTAAACTCTTGGGAGATGGAGATGGATTTTCTTTCTTCAAAGAATATCGTTTTTGGGTTTTTGGGAGGTTGACAGATGGCATTGTACTTTTTTATTTATTTTTTTTTATTTATTAATTTTAAAGTTATCCTATTCAGTTCTAAAAAATGATTTACAAAGGAGGAAACTAAATAAATCTAATTACATAGATGCCGAAAAACAAAATGAAAATACATTTAAGTAAATATTTGAAATAGTAATATTACAACAAAAGCAATTTTAAAAATTTAACAATTTGATAACAAAAAAAAAAAGGATATTAAATGCCCAATTTTTGGAAAGAATCGGGAAAATATAAAAAAGGGGGGGGGGAATTTAAAAAAAAAAGAAAAAAGAAAAAAAAGAAAAAAAAAAAAAGGGAAAAGAAAAAAAAATAAAAAACATAAAAAAAAAAAAAAAAAAAGAAAAGAAAAAAAAATGATTTTTTAGGGCGATCCCACTCAAAAAGAATATGAGGTTTTCCAAAAAATGGAAAAGAAAAACAGGGGGGTAATCAATCTTTGCGGAAAAAACCACCGAACGCGAATCTTATTTTTGTGTTCAACCCTCATTCTTGGTTCAAAACTTGATAAAAAATTTAGTGCAAAAAAATCTTGGGCTCAATATAAAATTATATCAGTATATAATTTTTAAAATTGTTCAAGTCAAAAAAAATTTATCACGCAATGATACAGGGGGCCCCCTTTTCTCAAGGGTTTCAATTTTCCCCAAAGGGGGGGCAACCAGAAATCTAGGCAGAAAAAATATCAATTTAAAAAAACATTTTAAAACATCAAAATCAAAACAATAATGAACCAAAAAAAAAGAACCCGCAAAAAACCCTAAATAAAAAATATGGGAAAATAAATTAACATTTCATAAAAAACAAAAGGGCAATGCCCACAAAAAAAATAGTAAAAATCAATTCTTCTTTGTTCTTCGATTCATTATCATTGCTTCAATTTACTTTTAAATTGTACTATTCCTAGCTCAGTAAATTGGCTTCTAATATCATAAGAAATTGAATTCCAAAAGGATACCTTGTACAAAAATGACTTTTTTAAATGATTCAGAAATTAATTTAGGAACTTTCAAAGAGTTCATTAGAATAGAATTTCTATCACGATCAACAAATTGAAAAATATTGGGTAAAATACCGAATACATACCTTTCAAATTTTGTATGTATTTACCAGTACGCTATATTTCATTCTTTCCCCAATCGTGAAGCAATCAGATTGTAAATCTTTGGGTCATAGGAATTGAATCAAAAGATGGTCAATTCTTTCTGAAGTACAACAATTTCGGTAGAAGCTCTTTCTGCCCAAACCACTAAACAATAATCAAATAGAGTGAATATAAGAATCTACAAGTAACCTCAACATTCTCTCTGTTACAAAAACCCCTTTTATTCTACTTATAATTTCCTATTGTGATGATACTTTATTACATACATATTCATAATGTTTCTTAAAATTTAAATTACAATTAGAAAACTCCAAGATATTTAAATCATATACTCTAGAAATTAGCTTAAACCCTTACAATTCAACGTCAAATGAAAATCATTCATGCTTCTGTCATTAGCCTTATGAAAAATTACAAAATTTGTTTTACTATAATTAATATCAAGTTCCTGAGTTTTAAACCAATTCATCCATTTTCTTTAAAAAATTCTTGAAGACGTCTTACGATCTCTTCAACATCCACACCTTCTAAATAAAAAGACCAAGTCATCAGCATATAAAAAAATAATTGATTCCTCCCATTTATAGTAGATATATCATCCATGAAATTACCATGAAACTGGCTATGTCCGTCACCTATTTTGGTAGATAGTAGGTAGCAGTTTCGGTAGATAGTAGGTAGCAGTTTTGGTTTTGGTAAGAGTTAGTGAAGCAATTGTGCACTCGAAAATGAAATTTCTAGCGTGGATGGTTAAGTAGCCCTAGTGTTTTGTCTAAGGTAGAAGTTTTTCTGTGGTTTTTAGATTTAGGTCACATATTACAAAGTACGTTTTAGTCATGAAGAATTAGAAAATATGTGTTTGTTATTTAAAAATACACTTCGTTTATTGTGTAGACAATATACACTCATGCATATCGTAATATACAAACTCAAGCTCAAGCCTCACTATTCCACATCCAAAAATAAAATCCAAATAACTTAAATCAAGTTCGTAAATCTAGCTATAGCACGCATTGGCCTAACTGCATTTAATTCTATAATGCCGTCAAACACAGTGGTGGTATCAGAAAGTCAAAGATCTCCATTCGGCCTGCATGTTCAACAGATAGCGTTCCATTATAAAAGTTTACGCCTATATACATTTCCCACTTCTTCGTCTCTACCCCTGTACTTTGTATATATCTTTGTCTCTTTGTCGCGGTTTCTCTTGTTTGCCTTTGATTTTTACTAGTTTAAACGTCAAGAACATTACTTTCTGGTGACTTGTCAAAAGATTCTGATTCAAAGATCAAAGTCACAAGGAATCCGCAGAGAATGAAACATAAGGAACGCCGACAACTTGACGGATCGCACAATTTTGAATTACAATTCCCATTCCCTTGGAATATTCCTTTCAAATATCCAAACGCAATTTCTATTTTTATGTTTGCAAAGCCCCAACCTCCCCTTCAACGTCGAGCGCTTCTAAGCGCTGTGATTTCTCGCGTGCATTTAACCATTCATCTGATTCTACCTCATTCCCCGAAGACATCATTTGTCACCTTTACAGGTCGTGTCTTTTTGGTGAAATTAAACGGAAGTTGCCATAGTTACGAGTAACGTCAACATTGCTCTCCCGCACCACACTCAGATTTCTCAACTCTCGTGGAAGATCTTTTGATACGTTTGCTGAATACATAAATAAATTGAATTTGTCGTGTATTATTGTAAGAAGATAACGCTCGGGGCAAATACCAAACGACGTTAAGCCGCGTGTTCGCGCGGGCGTCGCGACGCTTCAAGTGAGACGTCGCGACGCCTACTTCACCGCGAGCGTCTTTCATGAGCTTGAGTTGCTTGAGGTGGAATTTAATGGTACGTGTGCGATTTACTTGCAACTATTTGAAAATCGAATGTGAACTTTAGAATGCAAATTGCAACTAGAATATACTCAGCAAAAAGCTGGAACTTTGCTTTTTTATCACTAGTAGTGGTAAGTGTATGTGAAACGTGAGATTGTGTGGATTCGAACAAATTATTTGATAGCCAAGACCTTTTTATGTTAAAAGAAAACTCCTGTACTCATAATTTCCGAGTGTCGATAACGTGCGGATCCTAGTGACGTTAACTTTAAGTCCCCACTAAAAATCAGTACTGTTACTGATTTGAGTCCACTCTAAAAACACATTTTCATATACTAGGAAAACGCTAAAGTCCCGCCGCGTTGATGGATGAGCTTTTTAAGGTTTTTAGTTTGCGTGGGATATCTTTACTTTTGCAAGTGCTTTGTTTTGCTACCTACGCATTGTAAGTGATTGTTGTCAAATTTCTTTTGTTACCTGTCAATTGGTATTATTTACCGTAAAAACTTATATTAAAAGCTTTATTTCTATGGATTCTGGCTAACTTTTTCAACTTTTTCTTTTAAAAGGTACTACATCACCATAACCTTAATGTCCATGTATAATATGAACGTTGAAGGCCCACCCGTTTGGTCAGAATTGGCCCAAATGGCACGAAAATATCGCACTAAAAGTCAAAAAACTTATATTAAAAGCCTTATTTCTATAGATTCTGACTAACTTTTCCAACTTTTTCTTTCAGAAAGCAATACATCACCATTACCTTAATGTCCATGTGAAATATGAACGTTGTAGCCTCACCCGTTTGGTCAGAATTGACCCAAATGGCACGAAAATATCGCACAAAAAGTCAAAAAAACTTATATTAAAAGCTTTATTTCTATAGATTCTGGCTAACTTTTTCAACTTTTTCTTTCAGAAAGCAATACATAACCATTACCTTAATGTCCATGTGAAATATGAACGTTGTAGCCCTACCCGTTTGGTCAGAATTGGCCCAAATGTCTCGAAAATATCGCACTAAAAATCGGAAAAAATCGTAAAAAATCGTAAAAGTGCGATATTCATGAGAAATATTTCTTCGATTGTACCCAAAAACGTGGCACGTCTAAGTTCTGAGATTTCGAAGGTCCCCTTCAATTTTCATCAAGATCGCATATGCCGTTTGCCCGGAATCGTGCGAACAAACAGCCAAAAAAAACAAACAAAAAAAACAAAAACAAACAAACAAAAAAACAACCGAGCTAAATTTTTTGGGGGGTCAGTGAAATTGAAGTCTTCGCTTCGCTCATCCAATAATACCCTGACTATTAGCGTCATATTGTAGGCGAAGTAATATTCTCGTCCAATGGAATACACTACCCGGCACCTCCACCAAATACTTGGTCTGTATTATTTATTTATACCCCTAATAGCAGAGAGATAATTTTATATAATACTAGGAAAACGCTAAAGTCCCGCCGCGTTGATGGATGAGCTTTTTAAAGTTTTTAGTTTGCGTGGGATATCTTTACTTTTGCAAGTGCTTTGTTTTGCTGCCTACGCATTGTAGGTGAATGTTGTCAACTTTCTTTTGTTTCTTGTCAATTGGTATTATTTACCGTAAAAAACTTATATTTAAAGCTTTATTTCTATGGATTCTGGCTAACTTTTTCAACTTTTTCTTTCAAAAGGTACTACATCACCATAACCTTAATGTCCATGTATAATACTAGGAAAACGCTAAAGTCCCGCCGCGTTGATGGATGAGCTTTTTAAAGTTTTTAGTTTGCGTGGGACATCTTTACTTTTGCAAGTGCTTTGTTTTGCTGCCTACGCATTGTAGATGATTGTTGTCAAGTTTCTATTGTTTCTTGTCAATTGGTATTATTTACCGTAAAAAACTAATATTAAAAGCTTTATTTCTATGGATTCTGGCTAACTTTTTCAACTTTTTCTTTCAAAAGGTACTACATCACCATAACCTTAATGACCATGTATAATATGAACGTTGTAGCCCCACCCGTTTGGTCAGAATCGGCCGAAATATGACGAAAATATCGCACTAAAATTAAAAAAACTCATATTAAAACCTTTATTTCTATAGATTCTAGCTAACTTTTTCGAATTTTTCTTTCAAAAAGTACTACATCACCATAACATTAATGTACATGTGAAATATGAACGTTGTAGCCCCGCCCGTTTGGTCAGAATCGGCCCAAATGTGACGAAAATATCGCACAAAAAATCGAAAAAAATCGTAAAAAGTACAATATTCATAACAAATATTTCTTCGATTGTACCCAAAAACGTAGCAAGTCTAAGTTCAGAGATTTCGAAGGTCCCCTCAAATTTTCATCAAGATCGCATATGCCGTTTGCCCGGTAGAGAGCGAACAAACAGACGGAAAAAAAAAAAAAAAAAAACAAACAAACAAAAAAAAAAAAAAACAACGGAGCTAAATTTTTTGGGGGGTCGGTGAAATTGAAGTCTTCGCTTCGCTCATCCAATGAACGTTGTAGCCCCACCCGTTTGGTCAGAATTGGCCCAAACGGCACGAAAATATCGCACAAAAAATCAAAAAACTTATATTAAAAGCTTTATTTCTATAGATTCTGGCTAACTTTTTCAACTTTTTCTTTCAAAATGTACTACATCACCATAACCTTAATGTTCATGTGTAATATGAACGTTGTAGCCTAACCCGTTTGGTCATAATTGGCCCAAATGGCACGAAAATATCGCCACAAAAATCGAAAACCATCGTAAAAGTACGATATTCATGAGAAATATTTCTTCGATTGTACCCAAAAACGTGGCAAGTCTAAGTTCAGAGATTTCGAAGGTCCTGTCAAATTTTCATCAAGATTGCATATGCCGTTTGCCCGGTAGAGAGCGAACAAACAGACGGAAAAACAAACAAACAAAAAAAAAAAAAAAAACACCCGAGCTAAATTTTTGGGGGTCAGTGAAATTGAAGTCTTCGCTTCACTCGCTTCGCTCGCTACGCTCATCCAAATACACAGTCTACTGGCGTCATATTTGTAGGCGGAGTAATATTCTCGTCCAATGGAATACTGTACCCGGCACCTCACCACATACTTGGTCTGTATTATTTATTTATACCCCTAATAGCAGAGAGATAATTTTATATATATAATACACCGTTTATTGGCGTCATATTGTAGGCCGAGTAATATTCCCGTCTAATGAAATACTCTACCCGGCACCTCCACCAAATACTTGGTCCGGTTTGTGATATATTATTTGTTTATTCCCCAAATAAAAAAGATATAATTTGATATTTATCGTCTATTGACTTCATATTGTAGGACGAGTAATTCTCGTCTTATGAAATGTTCTACCCGGCACCTCCACCAAATGCTTGGTCCGGTTTGGTTTGTAATGATTTTGCAGGCATACTGATCTTGTATGCAAGAGAATAAACATTATCGGGATTGTAACAAATAAATAATAATAGTGAATAAGTTATACTGTATTTTGTTTTCATATGCAGTACATACATATAATTAAGATTAAATATTAAACCCCGGAAATAGCTTTGTTTAAATCAATTGCCGATCGTTCTTCCACCCAACTACGTTGTTTTTTCAACATGCTCTCCTCATTTTTTAAATGTTACAGTACACCAGAGTTATTCTTGTCTGTCAGCTGATAAGCTCTAAATATTTTAAAAGGTTATTTATCAGTTGTTAATCGAAGCACGTACATCACGCTTGTTTCGTTTCAATACTAAAGTTGTCGAATGTTTCCGTTCTTCTCTAAACTCTGCGAAGCCCAAAAAGAGCAGCTCGCCGTATACGCTGTGAAGCTTGCTGCTTTTAGCGCAGCGTTGCACGATAAGTCCTCTGCTTGAAGCCGCTTACGAAACTCCAGACTGTCCTTCTCGCTACAATCCGATCTTGTATTTATTCAGGGTATTAGGACGAATGTAGGGATTATTATGCTTGTCTCCTCCATTATGGCATAAATGTGTTACGTTTTTAGCTTGTCTATGTGCAAACTTCTGTACACCTTATAATTATGATTTCGCTACCTAAAGAATAGGGCATATAAATTATAATGGATTTGTTAAATCTACAATTGTGTCAACACATGTGCATGTGCATACATGTGTGCTATTAAATAACAAAATTGGCTTACCCTATTTTAAAGTGGCTCGTTAATCTATCTTGAATTCAAAACATTAAAAGTTTGGTATATGTATTTCGAATAAAGCGTTCTTATAATATGTGTACGACCTATTTGGTTTCTAAAGAATCGTCTGTCCGGGCTTGAATTGGTAAAAATGATCGACGCCACATGTTTGCTAACGAATACGTGAAGGAAAACTGTTTAATTGAAATCAAACATGGCGTGTCAAACTTTTTACATTGAAAGCTTAACTTTCGCTTGCAATGTATATGACGTCAATGTGTGCTTTGTATCAACTCTGAAACTGGACTGCGTGTTTCATTATCGGTGATCATACCTCATAAAATATGCCATTCAGTAAATGCCCGCTTAATTCCAGCCCTTATACCTACACGTACATGCGAATCCGCAGGGGTTCCATACGTACATCGCAGATACCGTTAACATATTCCGCTCATTGGTAATACGAAATTAGAACGCGGCTCACGCAACCGTAGCCTACAATTCACTGGCCGTACATTTTTACCCCTCAAGCATTTTTGTAATCTTCTCTATAGGGAGCATTTTCGGAATTTTTCTGTTTTGATCATATCCACCCCTCCCCCCCCCCCTCCCCGCCCCCGACCGCTTGAATGTGCTATGAGAGTTGGACATCGCATCAATGGCATTCCGCTAGTATTTATCCACCGTGTCCCCGTGTGTCAACCCTTTGGCCCTTCACCCCCGCCCCCCCCCCGTGCATACCTCAGACGCCACTTTATCTCCAGCTAAAAGGGAACGTTAATTAAATTAGTAGGACGTGGAGCTAGCAACTGGCCCAATGAGAGCTTTAGACTGTGTCACTTTAAACCACTAAGGGCTATTCTGACTCTAGTGTTTCATTAACACTGAATTTCAACCCCTTCTCTCTGTACTAACTACCCTTTCTGTCCGGGGAGAAAAAAAACTGAGGTAGGAATGTCGCAGATGTTTTTATAAAAATTATAATGCGTACTTTGAGTTTTGAACATGGTACGGTATGCGTGCTGTAGCCTACCTCTTGAATAACAAACTAAATTTAGCGTTAGAGGAAGCTTTCAACCATTCATCTGAATTGTACATATGCGGAACTTTAAAGCGTACCCGGCGCCTCCACCAAAATACTTTGATTTCTGTGAATTGTTGCCGTTAGATGCTTCTTGAAATAGAAATTAGAACTAGCTAATGTCCTTCGTTATTTGGGTTTATTTTGTTATTATTTTCAGTAAAAATGCACATGTTCTGGGTTATCTATGACTTTTTCCGAAACCTACAAAAACCTGTAAAAAGCCAGCCAAGCATTTTACATCCAAAATGATGGAGATATAAAAACCAACCAAGCCTTAGACACCTATAAAAGCGTTGAGGTCTAGTTGAAGAGCCAAGCGATGTTCCAGCAGTTGTGCCCAAAGGTTGTGCCCTACAAAGTTATGATATCATTTCGCACATGATGAATGAAATATAAATTACAGTTTAATTCATATTAATCAATGCATTCAAATATTTAATGAATACCAATATAAAAAAGCTTGGCGCATTGATTTTGCACGACGGCCATACGATTAACACTTTTAAATGCACTTTATTAGTGTTGTTTATTATATATTTTAATGCAATGATTTATATTTATAACGTTACTACCTGTTATATAGTTTCATTTTTTATAATGAATAACTGAACTGTAATTTATGTTTCATTCATCATGTTTTTGTTCAGGCACACAGCGTTAATCGAACAAAATTGATTTTGCACGACGGCCACACGATTAACACTTTTAAATGCACTTTATTAGTGTCGTTTATTATATATTTTAATGCATTGATTGATATGAATAATTGAACTGTAATTTATGTTTCATTCATCATGTTTTGTTCAGGCACACAGCGTTAATCGAACAAAAGTACATGGAGTCGCTCATCTTGCGAAAGCTATCTTACTTTATTACTAATTTAATTGTAAGCTAACATAAACATTGATAATTAACCAACTATTCGTTAAAGGTTAACTGCACAACCTGCTCATATCCCTTTCATTCAAGGCCCGGAAGTCAATGAAAAGTGAAAACTTCACATAATTATGATAATATGGATTCGAGCAGATCTATTTGAGATGCATTCATTACTGATTCAATTTGTTGAATATAGTTACATTTAATAAAAAATATCGAATGTGATTTTTTTTTTAAATATCAAGGAAATTATTCGGGACGTCCTATCCTATCACCTATTTAGATGCCAAACAATAATGCATTATTTTAAAATCTTACAATCCCATGCATTATAATATACATGGTCATCATACTGTGAATACAATTAAAAATATTCATTCTGCAGGGAGTCCATGAAAATAATATGAGGTGCTTTGATCTTATCTTTGGTTGGTTATCGCTCACTCGTCGATTGCGTCGGGGCCTGCAGGGTTGGCTTGGTCGCTTTGGATTTAAAGTCCCCCATGAAAATCAGTTATGTAACTAAGTGGGTAGACTCTAAATAAAATGTATTTATTTTATTTATTTATTTGAAAGATTGAAACATTTCTTAAGTATTGCCCGCCTTAGTGAAGTCCTTTGTGGATTTTATATAGACTGAATTTAAGCGTTGACTTTCTTTGTTATACTATAGAAGTGCTGGAGCGACGAAAGCTAAAGCTGCCACTTTATATTTCCAGTTTTACGTATGCTGACGGGTTTCCACTCCACAAGGCTGATTCTAACTTGTCTGTAGTCAAGCAGCGCATAGTTTCAGAGACTAGCCGCTATCTTTATTGTAAAGAAATAAATACATATTTGTAGTGACGTTTGTCTTTTTGTTCATATGCGTATCTCGCACATTAATTCTACTTTCACTACAACCTATTTGACCAAAGACTCGAGTAGAAATTGAGTAATTCCTGGATGTTTTGAATTAAAAAAATATAATTGAAACTGAGGCAAAACGTGACGTCAATTTAATTGCGTTAGTATTACAAAATTAAGATGGGTGGAACTACTGCTTGCATGTTGCGTTGCTAACAGTAGTTAGATGCTCACGCTCAAACCACCCCTTCTATATTATGTTATTACTGGTTAATTCTGTGTATCTCCGCTTTAAAACTTGTTTTAAATACGCGTTATTTTTTTGCTTTGTGTTTAGGTTCATTGCCCCCCCCCCCCCTTCCGCCGTGACCCCGTCGTTCACGTCCGTGAAAAGAGTAGTCGTGGTTTTCCGTTCCCACTTCTGTTAAAAAAATGTACCCGTTTATCCATAGATAATTAAGAAATATTTGATCTGACAAATCTACATATCACTCCTCAATACCAATTTGCATTTTGAAAACATTAACCCTTTACCGAACTATGCCTATCTCTTTAATTTGAAACAGGGCTATGCGACCCCTTCGTAGGGGTGAGCTGCCGCGGCAGCATAGCATCAAACGAAGGGTTGGACTGTCCCTCGTGAAGTCGATATGCAAAGCTAGAAGTATGAGTCACACTCGCGCAGGCACGTGGGTGCATGGGGGTAGTATTTTATTGCTGACATCATAGGCGCGCTAACAACCCTTCAAGTAGGGTGGGATCGATGGCATTGTTGTGACGGAGATTCGGGGGGCCCAGGTTAGGGTAACGCGGTTTTCATTGTAGCGCGCGCCCTCGGGTTTAGAGCGAAATTTTATTTAAAAAATGTGCACAAAATTTGCGTTGAATATAATGGTTCAAGAAGTATTTGGAATTGTATCGCCTCAAGCCTCATCTCAACCCGCCGTTTACATTGACATACCGATAGGTCCTCTCACATGGTGACACGCTTCATTCGCATGGTTAAACCCGTGTCACCGGCTAATTGGACTGAAAATTTTATTTTATAGTTTTCCCCAGTCAAGACTCAAAAGGCGAGTTCATGAATTAATGGCGGTATATTAAACAGCCCTTTGCGTATTCCCTCTCGGCCATCCTACGTTACAGTAAGTACAAAACAAGGTTCACTTTTCCATAACGCAAAAGTGTATAATGGCAATTCTTTGTTTAACACGTCATAAAATCGTTTTGACATTTATATTGTTTTAGATCTTCGATTAAAATGAAGACAATTGATTCCAAATTCGGTTTGTAAAATGCAAGCCGCAAGAGCAAGTTTGTCTTTTTCGTCACATAGTTGAGTGAGTAAACATAATGTAATTATAGGTACAAATAAGAATCCAATTATGTTTGACAAAAAACGTTCAACGTATTCCTACACACAAAGTTGTTTTTATTATAACTTAGTTTTACAACGTTTTCGTTGCGGTTATATGAATTTTATTCCATTACTTCTACTACTTCGCAACCTCACAACTAACTACATCTTCACCTCGAATAAGCTTACTCCCATCATCCACCCCTTTCCTTTCAACCTCATCTCATGTTCTGTGTTCATTATTATAACATCTCCATTTGTTGGCGCGTATTTTCACGTGGAAACCACCTCATTTGAGAGTAGCGGTTTCGTGTTTCATTCTGTTATGTTGTTACACTTGTTTTGTTATCATCCGAATGGAATACGCGGCAAACTTGTTTCAGAAGTGGGATTGGCATTAATTAAAGCTTAATTAGATCTTAAGTGTTGACTTTTCCTTCCAATTAGAGGGTGAAACAATGTTATTCGATCCCAAGGGCAAGCAGTTGGCAGCACTGCAGCGTCTTGACATAATATTATACTCTCTTGAGTTGAAACTCGAGAGAGAACCCCTTGTAATTATTTCTTCGTTAGCACGGTGAGCCTATGTAATTACTATAGGTTTGCTATTAAAACACACGATTTGGTTTAACAATTTAGAAAGTTGTAATGTGTATGAAGAACTATCTCATTTAGTTGCTAATGGGTTGTTATAATGGTTACATTCAATTAAAAACTGTTCAACCAGGTTGAAAATGTGTAATAGAATAGCCATTAATGTTATACCGTATTTGTATTTTACAGTGTGGTTCTAAATTTAGTACGAAAATGAAAAAACATTGTGCAAAAATAACTTATTTTCACTAATCTTTAATCTTTTATCAACGGCCCCAATAACCGACCATTGGTCAAGTCGCTTCAACAAATGGGATCAAAATATATATTTACAATGGGCATAATTTCAAAATGACAATAAAATGGTTGCACTTTTAAGTTAGTCTACCATAAATCAGTTACACTTTTCGATATTGTAGATGGTCCAACGATCTGCCTCTAATTTTTGTCTAGTGTAATCATGACTGATGTCATTGCCTACATTTGATTCAGCAATTGCGGCATTCATTCTACTGTTTGACTTGTATTGGAATGGTTATTCAAAGAAATTACATTTCAAAGGCAAAGCGTTGATTAGTATCTTGTATTCAGTATTCATAAGCGAAATTCTAAAGTCCAACTTATACTATATACATGACTTAGAGATTTAGAGAGGACAAATTAAATTTTCATCCTTCCCAGTTTAGTTCTTCCAATCTCTGCATAATGAAAGAATCTCCGTGCCTCTTCGGCTGTACCGACACTGACGGCCCCGTCAAGATAATTAGGTGTAATCTCG
>JAMZAV010007864.1:0-14018 GCA_024449915.1 Sweltsa coloradensis | reverse complement strand
GTAAACTTTTTTATACTTTTTAAAAAAAGAAAAACGGAACTCCCTTAGATGCTTTTTTAAATTTGTAATTTTGTATGTAGAAACATGTGAAAATAAGTTGTGCTAATATATGTCTTACATTTTAATAAATATGAGAAGGTTGTCTTTGTTTTCATTTCATAGAAATTAGAATATATTATGAGCTCCCTCCTAAAAAGTTTCTTCAGAACAAACAAACAAGTTTACAACTTAGCCTTAAAATGTTGATTTATATACTTCACTTTTATAGTTATAGCCATTCCGGGTAATTGAGCAATTATGTTCTTTGAAGCTCAAAGATTGTAAATAAAACATACTCCCCTACAGCATTTAACACAATATATATTTATACATCATATAATCTAGTTAATCATCAATCAACGACAAATTTAACCGGTTTATTAAATTTTTTTTTCAGCCGGATATTCCAAACGGTTGGGACTATTTGGATGAGCGAAGCGAAGATTCAATTTCAACTGACCCCCAAAAAATTTAGCTCGGGTGTTTTTTTTTTTTTTTTTTTTTTTTTTTTTTTTTTTTTTCTGTCTGTTTGTTTGCTCGATTCCGGGCAAAGGGCCCATTGCGATCTTGATAAAAATTGAAGGGGACCTTCGTTTTCTCTGAACTTAGAGGTGTATTTTTTTTGGGTACAATCAAAGAAATATTTCTCATAAATATCGTACTTTTACGATTTTTTCGATTTTTAATGCGATATTTCGTGACATTTGGTCCAATTCTGATCAAAACGGGTGGGGCTACAACGTTCATATTTTACATGGACATTATAAGGTAGTGGTGAGGTAGTACCTTTTGAAAGAAAAAGTTGAAAAAGTTACCCAGAATCTATAGAAATAAAGCTTTTAATATACGTTTTTTGAATTTTTGTGCGATATTTTCGTGCTATTTGGGCCAATTCTGACCAAAACGGGTGGTGTTTCAACGTTAATATTGTACATGGACATTAAGATTATAGTGATGAAGTACCTTTTGAAAGAAAAAGTTAAAAAGGTTTGCCAAAACCCATAGATATAAAGGTTTTAATAAAAGTTTTTTTAGGGAAAAAATAATAACAAATTGACAAGAAAAAATAGAAACTTAAAACAATACCTACAAGCGTAGGCAGCAAAACCCAAAGAATTGCAAAATAAAAATTTCCCAGCCAAATAAAAATTTAAAAAACTCCCACAACGCGGCGGGACTTTAGCGTTTTCCTGTGACAAGAAGTTTGCTGAGTTAAAAATTTGATATTTCATCCACCAAACCCACCAGGGTCATATGGGTATCAATCTAACTGTAGGGAAAATCGCCTAACTAGCTGTCATGTTGATTATTGCATTTTTGCAAAACATGATAGAAGAAATCACCGTGTTTTTTTTTTTTTTAATATTCGGGAGATTAACAGGTTTTCCACACTCGCTAGTTTACGACATATTCCCACATTCTAAATGCCACCATTTTTAAAAAAATTAACCTAGATATGGAAATTACTTTGTAAAAATTTGAAAAGAATAAATGTAAGAAAAAATAATTCAGAAAAATTAAAGAAAAACAGGTAATAGTTGCTTATATATAAAGGAAAGAGAGTGTTTAAAAAGAAATAATTTCAAATCAAATGATTTTATTTTTAAAGTGTAGTGTAGGGTGTGTGGTAGTGTAGTGAGTGTAGTGTAGTGTAGGTAGTGTAGTTTTTGTTAGTTTAGTTTAGTTAGTTATTGTAGTGTAGTGTAGTTTTTAGTGTATTTGTAGGTAGGGTTAAGTGTAGTTTTTATTATTTATTTTATTATTTATTATTTATTTTGGGTGAAGTAAATGTAGTGAGTTAGTGTAGGTATTAGCCGTTGATATGAGGCTCGTTTACTTATATTTACGTTTCTATCAAGGAAAAATTGAGGTTTGTTATCAGTAATTTGTTGAAGATTTGTTCGTAATATGAGGCTTTTTACTATATTTAGTTTTCTATCAAGCGAAAATTGAGTTTCGTTATCAGAAATTTTTTTAAATATTTGTTGTTATATGAGGTCGTTTATATATTTACGCTTCTTCAAGCGAAAATTGATTTTCTTATTAATAATTTGTTGAAGATTTGTTCGTAATATGAGGCTCTTTACTAATTTACGTTCTATAAAAGCCAAAATCGGGGTTTCGTTTATCAAAATTTTGTTGAAGATTTTTCTTAATATGAGGCCGTTTACTATATTTAGTTTCTATCAAGCGAAAATTTGATTTTGTTATAGTAATTTGATGAAGATTTTTTTTGTTATGAGGCTCGTTACAAATTTTTACGTTTCTATCAAGCCAAATTGAGTTTGGGTTATCAAAATTTGTTGAAATTTGTTCGTTATATGAGGCTCGTTTACATATTTACGCTTCTATCAAGCAAAAATTGAGTTTCGTTATCAGTAATTTGATGAAGTTTTGTTTGTTATAGGGGCTCGTTTACTTTTTTACGCTTCTATCAACCGAAAATTGGGTTTTCTTTATCAATATTTTTTTTAAAGATTTTTTTCGTAATATGAGTCGTTTACTATATTACGCTTCTATAAAAGGGGAAAATTGAGTTCGTTATCAGTAATTTTGTTAAAGTTTGTTGTAATAGAGGCCTTTACATATTACGTTCTATCAAGCGAAAATTTGAGTTTCGTTTTTAAAAATTTTGAAAAAGATTTGTTGTGATATGGGGGCTCGTTACATATTTACGTTTCTATAAAAGCGAAAATTGAGTTTTTTATAGTTTTTTGTAAAAGATTGTTCGAAATGGGGCCGTTTACTATATTTTTTTTTTTACGTTTCTATAAGCAAAAAAGAGTTTCGTTATCATAATTTTTTGAAGTTTTGTTCAAAATATGCTATATTTACGCTTCTATAACAAAAAATTGGTTTCGTTATCAGAATTTTGTGAAGATTTGTTCGTAATTGAGGCCGTTTACAATTTACGCTTCTTCAAGCAAAAATTTGAGTTTCGTTATTAATAATTTGATAAAGATTTGTTCGTGATATGAGGCTCGTTGATGGGGCCGTGGCCTTGAGAAAATGGTTTTTGGGACTGTATAATTGATTCCCCCCCAACTGAACTTACCCTAAGATGGTGCGGGTGTGAAATGAAGTTCAGAGCAGGGTAAGCGTGGTGACGTAGTTGGTGAGCACACCACGTAACAGATAGGAAAGAGTTAAAGAGCTCGAGCTTGGAAGGAAATAGAATGAAGTAAGAAAATGTGCCTGGAAGGCATCGAACCCAAGAGTGCAGTATAAAAATGGATGGCGAACGAACGGTGAGCTTGAGTGTGGACTGGAAGTGGGGGCGAACTTTAGAACGGAGATGAACTGGTGCACTGTACACTTCGCACTGAATATGACTGAGAATCGAAGATTGATTTGTTTCTCGGAGAAAGCCAAGAGCACAAAACTTCACCCTGTGAAGGTAGACGGGCAACTGACTCGCGAGGTCTAATCGCGAGAGAAGAGATGACAGAAAAATAGTCAAGAAGGGGGGAAAAAGAGGGGTAACCAGGGTGAATCAGATCACAACGAGAAATACAAGAGATGATACGCGAAAATATAAAACAAACTAGAAACTATACTATTCTAAACAAGAACATGGGCCGTGAACATATACCGCCCACCAAAAATGAAAGGAAATCATTTTTTAACTAGAACCAAGAACAACAAGAAAACTAACAATATAAAACGAAGGAAAACGATACGAGCATTCTCTTGGCAGTTAAGCACAAGGGAGGGTTACCAGTTTTTTAACTGGTCGGGTAAGAACGCCAGGACGCCGAACGAACGGAGGCGACGGGGGGGAACACCATCTCGACCGGGAAAAGGGAGAGCTTCCACTCGCCCGATCGGCCAAGAGAGGGGGCTGGAAGTGGCCGAGAAAGAAAAAACGATGTCTCCAACTTTGAGATCGGGGCTCCCACGAACCCACTTTTTGCGTTGCATCAGTGTGTGGAGGTATTCGGTTGCCCAACGGTGCCAGAAGGATTGGTGAATTTGCTGAATACGGTGCCACCGAGCTAAGGGCTTGATGTTTCAACCAACAGGTGTTCGGGGGGAGAAAGCAGGGGAGTGCCGATCAAAAAATGCCAGGACTGAGGTAATCGACACCTTCAGCTGGATCTTCTGAGGGGGGCCCATAAAGGGACGACTGTTGAGCACGGCTTCAATGCGGGCGAAACAACGTAGGTACTCCTCATGAGTGAGGGAGGTGTTCCGATGAGACGGTACAAGAGTGATTTCGCAGATTTTACTACTGCCTCCCAAAGGCCGCCGAAATTGGGAGCATACGGAGGGTTGAAGTGCCATTGGACACGACGGGAAGCGAGAGAAGTAAAGATCGGCTCTTTAGAGAGTGAAAGAGAGTCGTGGACTTCACGCAGCTGTCTAGAAAGCTCCCACATAGTTCCTCCCACAGTCGGAATAGATGTGGGAGGAAGACTCTCCTCGAGAGAAAGCGATCGAAGCAGGCCAGGAAGGGCTTCAGTGGACAGCTCAGGAAACCATCTCCAGATGAATGCCTTGGTGGCCATACACACGAAGATGCAGAGAAACCTTTTGGGTTTGAGAGGTGCGTCCGGCGAGTGCTGGTTTCACATGAAAGGGCCCCGCAAAATCGGTCCCGACATGGGAGAAAACTCTAGAGCTTTTCACCCGGGGCGCGGGAAGATCGGCCATCGGAGGTTGGAGAGGCTTGGCACGAAATTTATGACAGGTGAGAAAAAACGATGGATTCGTTGCCGAAGCAGACCGCGCAAGGACATGATCCAGTAGGATTGCTGGATCAATGCCTGAACGGTTCGGGGACCAGAATGTAAGAAACCTTATGGAAATGATCGCAGATAAGGAGCGATAAGTGTGCTTCCTTGGGAGAAGGAGAGGATGACGAGCGTCTTCGTTAAGAGAAGAATGACGCAATTCGTCGCCCCCTGAGAAACCGGAGGGGTCGACAAACGGTTTTGAGAGAGGCGAGCCGGGGATGACAGAGGTTGATCTCGCGAAAGTTGGCGGAACTCCAAGGAGTAGTAATGATGCTGGGTGAGTCGTATGAAGAGATCTAGAGCATCCTTCAGCTCTGGGGTCCCACGGGACCACGGGGGGGAGGGCATTTGAATGCTTCGCAAGAAGGAGTCGAGCGAAGCGGAAAACCAGGCAAACACACGTTAAAGCCTTGAGGAGACTGGAAAACTTCTAAAAAGTTCTCCAAGAGAGGGTCCGGGTCTTTAACGCGAGCGACGAGAAGTGACCGCGGGCTTCAGATCGAGGAGCTCAGAATCGGAAGCCAATGAAAGTTGGGTCGAGGCCATGCTCAGGAGCAGAGCCGAGGAAACCAGGTCCAGAAAGCCACAGAGTTTGTTTCAAGAAGCTGAACCGGGGATAAGCCTCGAGAGGCGCAGTCTGCGGGATTTTCCTCAGAACGCCCGTGGGCCCAGTCAGTGGGTGACGTGCTCTCGAGTACTTCAACGACGCGAGTAGCAACGAAAGTCTTGAGTCGGGGAGGAGGGGTGGAAAACCACGCGAGAACGATCTGCGAGTCGGTGAAGAGATGGACCGAGTTTATGTCGAGAGGGCAAGCGAAGGAAAGTAGCGAGGAGCAACCGAGAGAGAAGGAGAGCAGCTGAAAGCTCTAGCTTCGGAATCGTCAAGGGTTTGACGGGGGCAACTTTGCTTTTCGCGCGCACGAGACTGACGTGAGGAATGGAGGAACTAGTCTGCGAGTGCAAATACAGCACAGCAGCAAGGCCTTTCCGAGGCGTCACAGAAGCCGACGACACAATGAGAGTGCGAGGCGCGGGGAAAGGCGCGCGGGATTTGGAAGTTGGTGAGCTGATGAACTTCAGCAACGACCGAGAGCCAGCGTTCGGAAAGCAGCTCGGGCAGCACATCATCCCACTGTACCTGAGAGAACCATAGCTGTTGAAGAAATATCTTCATCCAGCAGACGAAGGGGTGAGAAAGCCTAAAGGGGTCGAAGATGCGTGCGAGTATGAAAAACGCTGTCCTCTTAGGGACGATCCTTTTAAAACGGCATGGTGTGAATAGAAAGTGTCCGAGAAGGAGTTCCACAGCAGACCCAGGATCTTGATTCCTCCTTCTTTTTCACTGGAGAAGACGAGGGGAGTTTAAAGATGGTCCTCGGGAAGAGCGTTCAAAGCAACCGGATTGTTGCTTGCCCACTTGCGGAGCTCAAACCCACCACAAGCGGTGAGAGCTTAAAAGCTGACTTTGGAGCGCGAGAGCTTCAGAAAGAGTTTCTGCGCCAGACACGATGTCGTCAACATAGGTATGCGAGACGAGGGCATGAGCAGCCAGAGGGAAACTGTTCCCCCTCATCTTGAACCAGTTGTTGCAGCACTCGTTGGGCTTGAAAAGCCGAGGGATTTCACCCCGTAAGTGACAGTGTTCAGCTCGTTTTCCCACAACGGGGGAGTGAGAGAGGGGCGCCAGTAAATGTGTTGGAAAACACGATCTGAGGGATTGACGAGGATCTGGCGGTAATTTGGCGAATGCCCGCGCAGATGGCAATAGTGTGCGTTCGGAACGAGGTGATAACGCACGGGAGGTCACGTTGGAGTTTCGGACCGCTGAGGAGCAGCTGGTTAAGAGACACGCCCTTCTCGTCCGGAGAAAAGGCGTTGAAGACAACTCGCATCTTGGTGCTGGAGCTGGTGAGCTTGCGAACGCAATGATGCGGGATGACGTAGTTAGCAGGAGCAGAGGCAGGTTGCATGTGCTGCAGCTGCTCATAGGGCGCGCATGACGTTTGATAAGAGTCATGGAGCTCGGGATTCCGTTGCAGGCGTCGCTCCAAACTAAGGTAGCATTGGAGTGCGACCTCACGATTACGCCCCAGAGGAGGACGAGATGGCTTAAAACGGGAGAGCCACAGAGTAACGCCCACATGAGTCGCGGGAGTGAGACTCGAGAAAGTGACGTTCACAAAACTGATCCTCAGGATCCAAATTCCGGAGGGCGAGGAGTTTTTTCCGTCTCCCAAAGAGGCGCAAGTTGCGCTCGAGGGCGAGGAGCAGGCGAAGAGAGACACAGGAGGGTCGGAAGACGTACTAAAGAGCGAGTTGGGCCCAGGACTATCCAGCCGAACATGGTGTTGATTGCCGTAGGGTTGTGTCCCCGGACCTGCTCACCGGCTCTATTAAGAATCTCTGGAAAAGAGGCGGCGCCAAGTAGGGAAAATCTACTTGATCAGGTATGTGAAAACGATCATCAGCAAGATACATGCCACGGAAGCGTTCGAACACTTCGCGTGCGACTTGAGAAGTCGGGAGGTGACTGGGGATGGTCGGTAAAACCAGAGCTCAACATGGAGAGTACGGTTGGGAGAGAGGGGGAAGCGATAGTGCAGCGCACGTTGCCCCGAGCAGAGGCGGCAGCAAGACCTATGCCTGACAGACGGAGCGGCAGGGCAGCATCTTCAGGGCCCAGCTCCTCACCCAAAGACTGAGAGATGGTGGAGACCTGAGAGCCAGGGTCCACCACCGCGCCCAAAGGGTGAAGGTGACCCAAAAGAATCCGAATGAGCGCGCGCACGGTACCCAGCAACACTGTGGGTTGACTATCTCGGGTATCGCGATAGTGGAACGAGAGTACTCGGTTCGAAGAAACCGGCACTGGGAGGAGAAGAGCTGACGTCAAGAGATGATGATTGGACGTCCCGAGAGAGAGGGGCATTTCCGGAGAGTTGCCGTGGGGTACAGCAACGGTTGTCGAATGCAACATGGAGTGGTGACGATTGCTGCCACAAGTATTGCAGACACTTTCGAAGTGCATTGATTTTTTAAGTGCGAGCCTAAGCAATTTAAGCATCGCTGCAGGTGTCGCAAGTGCGGTACTTGTCATCAAGAGATTGTTTGCGAAAGACCTCGCATTGATAGAGGGTGTGAGGTGCTTGCAAACAGGGCAAGAATGTTGCTTAATACTAGGTCGCGTGGTGTCAGAGGCCCCGCGCCAGGAGGCAGAGGGGGGAGCGGTTTTGAGCCGCGAGAAGAGAATTAATCCTTTGAGGAGATTTTACACAACTAGTCGGTTGTTTGCCTACCGCGCACAACTCAAGAGTACGAGATGCTCTTCAATGAAGCCAATAACGGAGCTGTACGTCGGTGTCGTGTGCGAGGAGTGTTTACTCTCGAAAGGGTTTACGAGTCGACGGGTCAAGGTTGGCCAACGTGAGCGAGAGTAACAAGAAAAACACCCAAGTCGGGGAATTCTAAGGATTTCAGAGCATCGGACAGAATTCCTGTGTACTGCGAGGAAACTTTGCAAACCTGCGTGAGATGCGGATTTCAAAGGTGTGAAATCTAAAATCCTTTGAACGTACAGACTGGCTAACAACCGATGTTCTGATATCGAGATACCAAAGCTTGAAAAGCGAGCGGATAGCCTTCGTTGGAGATTTGACAACCAGATATTGTAGCTAGTGCAGCATCAGATAAAGAGGTTTTCAAATAATGAAATTTCTGAACATTGTTTAGAGATTCATTTTTGTCAATTAGAGATCTGAAAAGTGAATAGAATTCTGGCCAACGAGAAATATCTCCTGAGAACGTAGGAAGATCAATGGTAGGCAACGTGATTGAAGATTTGGCTATCGTGTTTGAGCCACAGCTGCAGCTGCAGTTTTGGACTGGCTTTGATCGAGTTTTCTGCGGCAAGAAACCTAGATTGAGCTGCATACAACACTGTTTCGAAAGAGTCGTATACCTTATCCACCTCAATGGGCTTAGCAGGCGCAGTAACTTGGGCATTTAAGTCAGCGATTGCCAATTGAATTTCTTGAAAATTCGATTTCAATGTAGACAAATCTTCGAACCGAGGTCTGACCGAGTCAACTCTTCAGGTTTGAGATTGCGAAAGCATGTAAGTTCGCTGGAGGAGGCAAAAAAAGAGTTCACGTCTATTTACGAGCTTCTTTTGTTCCAACAGAAGTTGTTCAGCCATGTGAACAAGAAAATACAAAAACAAAAAATTTTACAAGAAAAGTAGAGAAAAAAACGAGCGAGAAATACGTAAACAATGTTACCTTGTAACTAGAGTACATCAAAAAGAGGGATCAATGACCTGATGTCATAACTGAGCGAAAATATTACGTAATAAATCGTAAACACGGACGAGAAAATAGTAAGCGCCGAGGAGACGGAATGACGTGTCACTACAATGAGAGGCGCGTGTGATTGCGCGCGACGAGAAGAGATCGAGAAAATTTCACTAAGACAGTCATGATTTGTGACGAGGAATATAGCTTGCATAATAAAACTGAATTATGCAAAGCATACAACAAACAAGAAAAGACAGATCGATACAATTTAATTAGAATTCCCGGATTATCACGGACAAAAGAGAGAACAATGGTTCACACGCCAGAGAGAGCGAATGTGAACCATAATGCGACATCATAACGAGAATGAACATGGGGCGTCTAAGCCGGAATGAACAGGATAGCACAGTGCAAAAGAGAAGGATTACCAAAAGATGATTGAAAACTGATAATATCTCGGCCCGGAGGACCAAAACATGATGGGCCGTGGCCTTGAGAAAAAGGTATTTTGTGGACTGTATAATTGAATTTAGCAACTGAACTTACCCTAAAGATGTAGTGCGGGGTGTGAAATGAAGTTTAGAGCAGGGTAAGCGTGGGACGTAGTTGGTGAGCACACCACGTAACAGATAGGAAAGAAATTAAAGAGCTCGAGCTTGGAAGGAAATAGAATGAAGTAAGAAAATGTGCCTGGAAGGCATCGAACCCAAGACTGCAGTATGAAACTGGATGGCGAACGAACTGTGAGCTTGAGTGTGGACTGGAAGTCGGGCGAACTTTAGAACGGAGATGAACTGGTGCACTGTACACTTCGCACTGAATATGACTGAGAATCGAAGATTGATTTGCTCTCGGAGCAGCCAAGAGCACAGACTTCACCCTGTGAAGGTTAGACGGGCAACTGACTCGCGAGGTCTAATCGCGAGAGAAGAGATGACAGAAAAACTAGTCAAGAAGAGGGGAAAAGAGGGGTAACCAGGGTGAATCAGATCACAACGAGAAATACAAGAGATGATACGCGAAAATATAAACAAACCTAGAAACTATACTATTCTAAACAAGAACATCGGCGTGAACACTCGTTTACTATATTTACGTTTCTATCAAGCTAAAATTGAGTTTCGTTATCAGATTTGTTGAATGAAGATTTGTTCGTAATATGAGGCTCGTTTACTATTTTTACGTTCCTATCAAGCGAAAATTGAGTTTCGTTATCAGTAATTTGATGAAGATTTTTGTTCGTAATATGAGGCTCGTTTACTATATTTACGTTTCTATCAAGCGAAAATTGAGTTTCGTTATCAATAATTTGTTGAAGATTTGTTCGTGATATGAGGCTCGTTTACTATATTTACGCTTCTATCAAGCGAAAATTGAGTTTCGTTATTAATAATTTGATAAAGATTTGTTCGTGATATGAGGCTCGTTTACTATATTTTACGCTTCTATCAAGCGAAAATTGAGTTTCGTTATCAGTAATTTTTGAAGATTTGTTCGTAATATGAGGCTCGTTTACTATATTTACGTTTCTATCAAGCGAAAATTGAGTTTCGTTGTCAATAATTTGTTGAAGATTTGTTCGTAATATGAGGCTCGTTTACTATATTTACGTTTCTATCAAGCGAAAATTGAGTTTCGTTATCAATAATTTGATGAAGATTTGTTCGTAATATGAGGCTCGTTTACTATATTAACGCTTCTATCAAGCGAAAATTGAGTTTCGTTATCAGTAATTTGTTGAAGATTTGTTCGTATATGCTATATTTACGTTTCTATCAAGCCAAAATCGAGTTTCGTTATCAATATTGTTGAAGATTTGTTCGTAATATGAGGCTCGTTTACTATATTTACGCTTCTATCAAGCGAAAATTGAGTTTCGTTATCAGTAATTTGTTGAAGATTTGTTCGTAATATGAGGCTCGTTTACTATATTTATTATTTAAGCTTCTATCAAGCGAAAATTGAGTTTCGTTATTAGTAATTTGATGAAGATTTGTTCTAATATGAGGCTCGTTTACTATATTTACGTTTTTATCAAGCGAAAATTGAGTTTCGTTATCAATAATTTGTTGAAGATTTGTTCGTAATATGAGGCTCGTTTACTATTTTTACGTTTCTATCAAGCGAAAATTGAGTTTCGTTATCAATAATTTGTTGAAGATTTGTTCGTAATATGAGGCTCGTTTACTATATTTACGTTTCTATCAAGCGAAAATTGAGTTTCGTTATCAATAATTTGTTGAAGATTTGTTCGTAATATGAGGCTCGTTTACTATATTTACGTTTCTATCAAGCCAAAATCGAGTTTCGTTATCAGTAATTTGTTGAAGATTTGTTCGTAATATGAGGCTCGTTTACTATATTTACGTTTCTATCAAGCCAAAATTGAGTTTCGTTATCAGTAATTTGTTGAAGATTTGTTCGTGATATGAGGCTCGTTTACTATATTAACGCTTCTATCAAGCGAAAATTGAGTTTCGTTATCAGCAATTTGTTGAAGATTTGTTCGTAATATGAGGCTCGTTTACTATATTTACGTTTCTATCAAGCGAAAAATTGAGTTTCGTTATCAATACTTTGTTGACGATTTGTTCGTAATATGAGGCTCGTTTACTATATTTACGCTTCTATCAAGCGAAAATTGAGTTTCGTTATCAGTAATTTGTTGAAGATTTGTTCGTAATATGAGGCTCGTTTACTATTATTTACGCTTCTATCAAGCGAAAATTGAGTTTCGTTATTAATAATTTGATAAAGATTTGTTCGTGATATGAGGCTCGTTTACTATATTTACGTTTCTATCAAGGCGAAAATTGAGTTTCGTTATCAATAATTTGATGAAGATTTGTTCGTAATATGAGGCTCGTTTACTATTTTTACGTTTCTATCGAGCGAAAATGAGTTTCGTTATCAATAATTTGTTGAAGATTTGTTCGTTAATATGAGGCTCGTTTACTATATTTACGTTTCTATCAAGCGAAAATTGAGTTTCGTTATCAGTAATTTGTTGAAGATTTGTTCGTAATATGAGGCTCGTTTACTATATTTACGCTTCTATCAAGCGAAAATTGAGTTTCGTTATTAATAATTTGATAAAGATTTGTTCGTAATATGAGGCTCGTTTACTATATTTACGCTTCTATCAAGCGAAAATTGAGTTTCGTTATTAATAATTTGATAAAGATTTGTTCGTTATATGAGGCTCGTTTACTATATTTACGTTTCTATCAAGCCAAAATTGAGTTTCGTTATCAGTAATTTGTTGAAGATTTGTTCGTGATATGAGGCTCGTTTACTATATTTACGCTTCTATCAAGCGAAAATTGAGTTTCGTTATCAGTAATTTGATGAAGATTTGTTCGTAATATGAGGCTCGTTTACTATATTTACGTTTCTATCAAGCGAAAATTGAGTTTCGTTATCAGTAATTTGTTGAAGATTTGTTCGTAATATGAGGCTCGTTTACTATATTTACGTTTCTATCAAGCCAAAATTGAGTTTCGTTATTAATAATTTGATAAAGATTTGTTCGTGATATGAGGCTCGTTTACTATATTTACGTTTCTATCATGGCGAAAATTGAGTTTCGTTATCAATAATTTGTTGAAGATTTGTTCGTTATATGAGGCTCGTTTACTATATTTACGCTTCTATCAAGCGAAAATTGAGTTTCGTTATCAGCAATTTGTTGAAGATTTGTTCGTAATATGAGGCTCGTTTACTATATTTACGCTTCTATCAAGCCAAAATTGAGTTTCGTTATCAATAATTTGATGAAGATTTGTTTGTTATATATGAGGCTCGTTTACTATATTTATCAAGCGAAAATTGAGTTTCGTTATCAATAATTTGTTGAAGATTTGTTCGTAATATGAGGCTCGTTTACTATATTTACGTTTCTATCAAGCTAAAATTGAGTTTCGTTATCAGATTTTTTGAATGAAGATTTGTTCGTAATATGAGGGCTCGTTTACTATTTTTATGTTTCTATCAAGCCAAAATTGAGTTTCGTTGTCAATAATTTGTTGAAGATTTGTTCGTAACCCTATGAACACACATACGTTATAAAAACGTTTTATTACGGTATGGAATGGTATTTTAACGTTATGGTTATGGAATTACCAAAATATTACGTATGAAAAACCGTATGCAAAAAACATTTAAAATACCGTATCTCGATTACGTTTTTAAAACGTTATTATACGGTTACAAATGGTATTTGAAATTATTACATTTTAAAATTTCAAATTCAAAACACATACAAATTGGTAACACCACAACGTTAAAATAACGGTATTTAAATAACGTTTTAATAACGTTTTTAATGGTTATTAATATAACGTTTTTTATGGTTATTAAAATACCAATTACATACGGTTATAATTTGGTATTGCCGTAACGTTAAAATAACGGTATTTCAGTAACGTTTTAAAACGTTTTAATACAGTATAAAGATTACGTTTATTTCATAATTATTAAAATACCAATTTCATATGTATAAATTTGTAGTTGCCTAAACGTTACAAATAACTGTGTATTATTAGCGTTTTAATAACGTTATTTATGGTATTTAATATTACCTTTTTTCGTGGTTATTGAAATACCAACTATAAACGTATAAACTATGGTATTACCGTAACGTTATTTAACGTTATTTCAATAACGTTTCAAAAACGTTTTTATACCGCCATAAATATTACAATTAATTCATAGTTATTAAAATACTAATTGAATAATGAATTGTTTTAATGTTATAAGTCAGTCTAAGTTAGTTCTGAGATAACTAAAAAAAGCTGTGCCGATATTCATTAATCCAATTATTACATATTTATTTTCTTATTTCTTTTTCCTCCTTCGTGGACTTTTTTATGAGTGAATGCTTTAACTAAATAATAAAATGAATTTATTAATAATTAATTTATGAGTGAATGCTTTAAAATTGTATTTATTT
>JAMZAV010007863.1:0-25498 GCA_024449915.1 Sweltsa coloradensis | reverse complement strand
AACTAAAAAAATTAAAAAAATGAAACTGTAAATCTGTAAAAAAAAACTGAAAAAAATGAAAAATTACAATATGAAAATACTAAAATTTAAAACCTGACAAAATGAAATTGACAATCTGACTTCTTACAAAATCAAACTGACGATGACTGCAAATTGAAAAATAAAAATGGGGAAAATAAAAAATTTTAAATTTTAAAAATGACAAAAAAAGCAAACTGAAAAAATATTATTGACAACTGACAATATTACTTCAAACGACGAAAACTATCAAATTAAACAAAATTAAACTGAAAAACTGGAAAAGAAATTGACAAAAAAAAAACTTAAAATAAAAAAATGACTAAAACTAACACCTGACAAAGCAATTGTCAATCGACATTTTTACAAAAAAAACTGACGAAAACTAAAAAAATTTATAAATGAAACTGTAAAAATTAAAACTTACAATTTGAAAATGTTTAAAAACAAGAAAATGAAAAAATTTTTTTTGACAAACTGACAATATAAAATACAAACTGACAAAAACTAGAAAATTAACAAAATGAGACTGTCCAAACGTAAAAATAAAAATCTGAAAAAATAAAAACTTACAATAAAAAAAATGACTAAAAACTAAAATTCTGACAAAGAAATTTGACAACACATTTTTAAAAAATCAAACTGACAAACACTACCAAATTGACAAAATGAAACTGTGAAAGTAAAAAAACTGACTATTTAAAAATGGTTAAAAACAAGCAAACTGACAAAATGTTTTTGACAAGCTTGCAATATTCCTATATCAAACTGACGAAAACTAGAAAATTAAAAAAAATAAAACAGTCAACTGTGAAAAATAAAAAATCTGACAAAAAAAAAACTTAAAATAAAAAAATGACTAAAACTAACAACCTGACAAAAATGCAATGTCAATCTGACATTCACAAATAAAAACTGACGAAAACTAGAAATTTTAAAAGATGAAACTGTGAAAATTAAAAACCAAAAATTTAAAAAAAATTTAAAAAAGCAAACTGAAAAAAATTTTATTGCAAACTGACAAATTACAATATAAAAACTGCAAAAAACTGAAAATTTAACAAAATGACTGTCAAACTGTGAAAAAAAAAAAATTGAAAAAAAGACAAACTTACAATATAAAATGATCAAACTAACAACCTGACAAAATGAAATTGAAAATCTGACATTCTTATAAAATCAAACTGACGAAAACTAGCAAATTGACAAGATAAAACGTGAAAAATTAAAAAATTTACTTTTTTAAAAATGACTCAAACAAGAAAACTGACAAAATTTTATTGAAAAAATTGACAATTTAAAAAATAAACTGACGAAAACCCCAAAAATTTGACAAAATGAAACGTGAAAGTGAAAAATGACTTTTTAAAAATGTGAAAACAAGCAACCTGACAAAAGTTATTGACAAAGACAATTTTACTTACAAAACTGACAAAAACTAAAAATTAACAAAAAAAAAACAGTCAAACTGAAAAAGAAAATCTGAAAAAATAACAATTACAAAAAGAAAAGACTAAAACTAAAAACCTCAAAATTCAATTTAAATCGCATTCTTACAAAATCAAAGGGCGAAAACTAGCAAATTAACAAGATGAAACTGTAAAAATAAAAAACTTACAATTTGAAAAAGATTAAACAAGCAACTGACAAATGTTATTGACAAACTGCAATATTACAATATAAAAACTGACAAAAACTGCAAATTAAAAAATGAGACTGTAAAACTGTGAAATGAAAATCTGACAAATGAAAATTTACAAATATGAAATGACAAAAACAAACAACCTCCCAAAAAGAATTGACAATCGACTTCTTACAAAATCAAACTAAAGAAAAACTACCCAATTTGACAAATGAAACTGTGAAAGGGAAAAACTACAATTTTAAAAAATGAAAACAACAATTTGAAAAATGTTATTGACAAACTAAACAAATTACAAATTAAAACTGCCAAAACCAAGAAATTACAAAAATGAAACTGTCAAACTTGAAATAAAAATCGAAAAAAGACAAATTTTCCATATAAATGACTCAAATACAACCTGAAAATGCATTGACAATCTGACTTTTTACAAAACCAAACTGACAAAACTAGCAAATTGACAAGTTTAAACTGTGAAAATAAAATTTAAAATTAAAAATGACTCAACAAACTGTAAAATGTTATTGAAAAACTACAATTACAATATCAAACTGACGAAAATAGCAAAAAAACAAAAAAAAACTTAAAAAGTAAAATAAAAATCTGAAAAAATGACAAATTTTCAATATGAAAATACAAAAACAAACAACCTGACAAAAGAATTGACAATCTGACATTCTAAAAAACAAACTGACAAAAATAAAAATTGACAAAATGAAATGTGAAAGGAAAAACTTCATTTAAAAAATGAAAAAACAGAAAACGACAAATGTTTTGCAAATGCAAATTACAATATCAAACGACAAAACAAAATTAACAAAATGAAACTTCAAAACTTTTTAAAATGAAAATCTGACAAATAAAATTAAAATTTAAAAAATGACTTAAACTAACAACCTGACAAAATGAAAATTTGCAATCTGACATTCTTACAAAAAAAAACTGACGAAAACTAGCAAATTTGACAAGATGAAACTGTGAAAATGAAAAACTTACAAATTGAAAATGACAAAAACAAGAAAAAATGAAAAAATTTTTATTGTTGAATGACAATTTTACAATATAAAAACTGACGAAATAAAAATTAAAAAAAATAAACTGTCAATCGTGAAAAAAAAAAAGAAAAAATAAAAACTACAATAAAAAATGACAAAAACTTACAACCTGACAAAATGCAATTGACAATCTGACATTCTTACAAAATCAAACGACGAGACTAGAAAAATTGACAAAATAAAACTTGAAATAAAAAATTTTTAAATTTAAAAAATGACAAAAAAAAGAAAACTGACAAAATAATGACAAACAGCAAATTCAATATCAAACTGACGAAAACTAAAAAATTTAAAAAAAAAAATGTCAAACTGTTAAAAAAAAAATTGACAAAATGACAACTTACAATTTAAAAATTACAAAAACTCCCAACCTAAAAAAATGAAATTGCAATCTGACATTCAAAAAAAAAATCAAACTGACAAAAAAAAGAAAATTGAAAAAAGAATTTAAGAAAATAAAAAACTGACTATTTGAAAATGTGAAAAACAAGCAAACTGAAAAAAATTTATTGAAAAACTGACATATTAAAATATAAAACTGACGAAAACCTTTTTAGAAATTAAAAAAATTTAAAATGTCAAACTGTGACAATAAAAAATTTAAAAATTTTACAAAATACAATAAAAATGATTTAAACTAAAACTTGACAAAATGCAATTGAAAATCTGACATTTTACAAATAAAACTGACAAAAACTAGCAAATTGAAAAAATGAAACGTGAAAATAAAAAACTGACAATTTGAAAAACAAAACAAGCAACCTGACAAAATGTTATTGATAACTGCAATATTACTATTCAAACTGACAAAACCTAGCAAATTAAAAAAAATGAAACTTCAAATGTCAAGTAAAAAACTGACAAAATTAAAAATTACAAAATGAAAATGACAAAAAACTAACTTCGACCAAATGCAATTGACTTGTTTTTTAAAAAATCAAACGACGAAACTAAAAATTGACAAATAAAACTGTAAAAGTGAAAAACTGAAAATTTGAAAATGATAAAAAAGCAACCTGAAAAAATGTTATTGAAAACTGCAATTACTATTAAAAACTGACGAAAAACTAGAAAATTTAAAAAAAGAAACGTCAAACTGTGAAAATGAAAACTGACAAAATCACAAATAAAAATTTTAAAATGATTTAAAACTAACAACCTGAAAAAAGAAATTGACAATTGACATTCTTACAAATAAAACTGACAAAAAATAGCAAATTGACAAAATAAATGTGAAAATGAAAAACTTACAATTTGAAAAGACTATAACAAGCAAACTGACCAAATGTTTTGACAAACTGACAAATTAAAAATTCAACTGACGAAAACTAAAAAATTAAAAAAATGTAACGAAAAACGTAAAAATGAAACTAAAAAAATACAACTACAATAAAAATGACTAAAACTAACAACCTGCCCAAAAATGAAATTGACAATCTGACATTTTACGAATCAAACTGACGAAAACTAGAAAATTTACAAAATGAAACTGTGAAAAAAAAAAATTTACAATTTGAAATGTTTAAAAAACAAGCAACAGACAAAATGTTTTTGACAAATGAAAATTTTTACAATTAAAAATGACAAAAACTACAAATTTAAAAATAACTGTCCAAATTGTAAAAAATAAAAAACTGACAAAATGACAATTTACAAATGAAAATGAAAAACCTAAAAAAATGAAATTTACAATCTGCTTTTTACAAAATCAAATGGGGAAAAAACTAGAAAATTTGACAAAATGGACTGGAAAATAAAAACTTAAAATTTAAAAATGACAAAACAAGCAAAAACTGACAAAATGTTACTGACAAACTGAAATTTTACAATATCAAACTGACAAAACTGAAAATTAACAAAAATAACTGTCAAACTGAAAAAATGAAATCTAACAAAATAAAAAAACTTACAATATAAAAATAACAACTAACAACCTGACAAATGCAATTGAAAATCGACATTTTTTACAAACCAAATGACAAAAAACTAGCAAATTGAAAAATTTAAACTCTAAAAATTTAAAAAACTTACAATTAAAAAATGACTCAAACAAACAAACGAAAATGTTTTTGAAAAAACTGACAATTTACAAATCAAACTGAATGTGAAATGAAAAATGAAAAAATGATAACTTACATTATAAAATAAAAAAAACTAAAAACTGAAAATGAAATTTGCAACTGCATTTTTAAAAAATCAAACTGGGGAAAACTAGAAAATTTGACAAAAGACTTAAAAAATAAAAAATTTAAAATTTGAAATACTAAAACAAGCAAACTGAAAAATGTTTTGAAAAAATGACAACTTACAATATCAATCTGACGAAAACTACAAATTTAAAAAAATAAAATGTCAAACTGGGGAAAATGAAAATCGAAAAATGAAAAATTTACAATATAAAAATGACTAAAACAAAAACTGAAAAAAATGTAATTGAAATTGCATTTTAAAAAAATAAAATACAAAAACTAGCAAATTGACAAAATAAACGTAAAAGTGAAAAATGACATTTGAAAATGTTTAAACAAGCAAACTGACAAATTTTATTGAAAAAATGACAATATTACAATATCAAACTTACAAAAACCCTAAAAATTTAAAAAAATAAAACTGCAAACGTGAAAATAAAAAATCTGCAAAATCACAAATTAACAATATAAAATGTTTAAACAACAACCTGAAAAATTGCAATTGACAATCTGACATTTTTAAAAAATAAAACTGAGAAATAGCAAATTGACAAAAAAAACTGTGAAAATAGAAAAACTTACAATTTAAAAATGACTAAAACAAGCAAACTGAAAAAAATGTTTTGACAAACGACAATATTACAATATCAAACTGACAAAAACAGCAAATTAACAAAAATGAAACTGTCAAACTGTGAATATGAAAATCTACAAAATGATAAACTTACAATATAAAAATGACTTAAACTAAAAACCCTGAAAAAATGCAATTGCATCTGACTTTTTTACTAAATCAAACTACGAAACTACAAATTGAAAAAATGAAACTGTAAAAATGAAAATTTCAATTTAAAAATGAAAAAAACAAGCAACAGACAAAATGTTATTGACAAACTGACATACAAACAAACTGTGAAAACGGGAAATTCCCCTAAAATATGTGCAATCAAACATACGACACACTAACTATCTGAGAAAACTGTGCCCTTGTGCAAATGGCATTCTGCGCAAAATGTGCGATCTGACAATCGACGAAAATAAAAGGTGCAAACTGAGAATTCTGTGCAATTTGGCAAAACCCACAAACCCAGAACTAAAAAACCCGTGCAAACTGTGCATTCTGCGCATATGTGCATATGACAAATATCAAACTTCAATCTGGCAAACTGTCATTTGTGCAATTTGTGCAATTTTTACAATTTATGAACTTAAAATTTGCAAAAGTGATTCTGTGCAAAATTTGGGGAAAAATGAAACCGACGAAAATAACACTGTACAAACTGATTTTTGTACGATATGTGGGAAATGACTAACTGGAAAAAATGTGCATTCTGTGCAATATGAGCAATCTGAAAAACCTGCGAAATAAAAATTTCGCAAACGTGCTTCTGTGATATGAGCAACGACTTCTGAGAACTAAAACTGCGCCAAATGGGCTTCGTCAATATGAGCAAACGACGAACTAAAATTTTCAAACCCTGCATTCGTACAATATGTGCAAACGACAAACTGACGAACAAAAAACTGTGAAAACAGTGATCTGCGCAAAATGTAATCTTACAAACTAACAAACTGACAAATAGTGCAAACTGAGCATTCTTGGCAATATGTGCAACATGACAATCTGACGAACTTTAACGGTGCAAACTGTGTTTTCTGTGCAATTTGTGCAATTTGACAATCTGACGACCTAAAACTTGCAAACTTTGCATTCGTGCAATATTTGATTCTAAATTTCTAAAAAACAACAAGATGTAATTGAAAAACGAAATGCTGACAGTATGTACCGCCCAAAAACTGCAAATTGAAAAAATAAACGTCAATATACTTAAAAAACTGACTCCCTGCAACTGTGTTTCTGCGCAATTTTGAAAATTAAAAATCTGACAAAACTAAAGTGCAAACGTGCATTTTGTACAATATGTGAAACTGACTAACACTGCAAATTGTGCATTCTGTGTAATAATGTGAAATCTACAATCTACAACAAAAACTGCGAAAACTGTGCATTCTGGCAATTTGTGCAACTAAAATCTGCGAACAAAAACTGCGAAAACTGGCTTGTAAATATGGGCATCTGACAATCTGATGAAAAAAAACTGTGCAAACTATGCATTCTGGAAATTTGTGCAATCTGACAATCTGACAATTTAAAACTGCGCAAACTGTGCTTTCGTGCAATCAACAACTATGAACTTAAACGTGCAAACGTGCTTTCGGGAAAGAGCAATCTGACAATTACAACCTAAAACTAGAAAAACTTGCATTCTGTGCAATATGGCAACGGGAAACCCCGGAACTAAAACTGCGCAAACTGTGCATTCTGTGCAATTTGTGCTCTGAAAATCTGACGCCCTAAAATTTGCAAACAGTGATTCTGTGATTGTGCAAACTGCAACGACAACTAACACTGGGCAACCGTGCGTTTTTGAGATTGTGCAATGACATCTCTGAAAACTGTGTATTCTGTGCAATATGGAAATCTGACAATCTGACAATTTAAAACTGTGCAAACTGGCATTCTGTGCAATATTGCAAATGACAACTATAAAATTTCAATCGTGCAAACTGTGCATTCTGTGCAATATTTGTTTTTGGGAATTCAAGAAACAAAAAAATTTTTAATCGACAAACTGAAATGCTGACATATGTATTGCGAAACTAGCAAAAAATTTTAAAAACAAAAAAAAATGAAAAACTTGAGAAAAAGAAAAATGAAAAAGAAAAACCAAAAAGCAAACTGACAAAAAAAAAAAAATTTTTTAAAAAAAAAAAAAAAAAAAAACTAAAAAACTGACAAACTGTGCTTCTGCGAAACTATGTCCAATCTGAAAAAAAAGAAAAACTGTAAAATTGGGAAAAATGTGCATTCTTGAAATATTTGATTCTGAGTTTCTAAGAAAAAAACACAATGTAATCGACAACTAATTGACAATATCAAATTTACGAAAAAATAGCAAATTACAAAAAAAAAAACTGACAATATACTAACAAACCCGACAATCTGTGCAAAAAGTGCATTCGGCGATTTGTGCAGTCTGACAATCCCACGAACTAAAAATTGCAAACGGCATTCGCGCAATATGTCAATCTGACAACTGACGAACTAAAAATTTTCAACTGTGCATTCTGTGCAATTATGCAATCTAAAAATCTGACGAACTAAAACTGTGCAAACTGTGCATTCTGTACGATATGTGAAACTGACTTTCTCTGCAAACTGTGTATTTTGTCCCATATGTGGAATCTGACAATCATGAAAATTAAACTTTGCAAACTGTGCATTCTGAGCAATATGTGCAATCTGACGATCTGACAACCTTTAACTTTGCAAACTGTGCATTTTGAACAATATGTGCAAACTGACAATCTGACGAACTAACACTGTGCAAACATTGCATTTGTACAATATATTCAACTGAATTACTCCTGGCAAAATGTGTATTCTGTGCAATACGTGCAATCTGAAAATCTGACGAACTAAAACTGCGCAAACTGTGCATTCTGTGAAATTTTGTGCAATCTGAAAAACTGACAAACAAAAACTTTTGCAACGTGCTTCTGGCAATTTGGTGAAATCTGACAATCTAAAGAACTTAAACGCGAAAACTGTGCTTTCTTTGCAATCAGAAAAATCTGATAACTTAAACTGTCCCAAATGTCATTCTGTGCAATATGGCAATCTGAAAAATCTGAAACCCAAAAAAATAGCAAACTGTGCTTTCTTTTGCAATTTTGCAATCTGGAAAATCCGGACGAACAAAAAATTTCCCAAACGGCATTCTGTGCAATTTGTGAAATTGACAACTGACGACCAAAACTTGCAAACGGGTGCATTCGGGAGCAATATGGCAAACTGACAACTGACGAACAAAACACTGGAAAACCATGCTTTTTGTACGATATGTGAAACCTGACTTTTTTTGGGCCAAAACTTGTTTCCCTGTGCAATATTTTGCAATTTTGAAAATCGGGAAAAAATTTAAACTGTGAAAAACTGTGCTTTTCTAAAAAAATATGTGCAAATTTACAATCTGCCAAACCCAAAAACTTTGCAAACTTTTCATTCCGGTGCAATTGTGCAAACGGGAAAATCGGGACGAATAACACTGTGCAAAACAGGGGCATTTTGTCCCAATATGTGAAACTGACAATCTGAGGGAACTTAAACTGGCAAACTTGTATTCTGTGCAATATGTGCAATTGACAAACTATGAAACTTACAATCTGTCCCAAAACTTGCTTTCTGGCAATATGTGAAAATTTTGACAACTGACGACTTACACGGCAAACGGGGGCTTTTTGTACGATATGTGCAACGGGACTACCCTCTGCAAACTGTGATTTGGGCAAAAATGTCCCAATCGGGACAATCGAAAAAATTTAAACTGGAAAACTTTTTCTTTTCTGAGAAATAGGGTTGCAATCTGACATTTTGAAAAACAAAAAAACTGGCAAACTGTGCATTTTTGGGGAAATTTATGATAAATCTGACAATCTGACGAACAAAAAATGCCCCAAACTGTGCATTCTTTTGCAAAATGGGGAAAACTGACAATCTGACGATCGTAAACTGCGCCAACGAGCAACCCTGGCAATAGGGAGAAAAACTGACAATCTGACAAAATTTAAAATTTGGCCCCTAACTGGGGGCTTTCTTTTACAATAAAAGAAACTGAAATCAAAACGAACTAAAACGGGAGCAAACTGAAATTTCTGTCCCAATTTGCCCCAATATAAAAATCTAAACAACCCTAAAACCCCTTTGAAAAAGGGTCATTTTTTGTGCAATATGGGGCAAATTGACATTTCTGACGAACAAAACCGCGAAAAACTGTGCTTTTCGTGAAATATGAGCAAACTAAAATCGGGACGAACTAAAATTTCCCCCGAAAACGGGTCCCTTGCAATTTTGAGCAATTGACAATCTGACGAACAAAATTTTTGCAAATGTGCTTTCGGGGAAATTTGTGCAATTGACAATCGACGAACAAAAAACTGCCCCCAAACCCGGGCCCATTCTGTGCATTTTTTTTCAATTGACATTTTAAACAAACTAAACTGGGGCAAACGGTGCATTCTGTGCAATTTGGGCAATCGAAAATTTGGAACGAATTTAAAATGCGCAAACTGTGCATTCTGTGCAATCAACAACCCTGAAAACCCTTTTAACTTTGAAAAACTGTGCTTTTTGAACAATATGTGCAAACTGACAATCTGACGAACAACACTGTGCAAAACATTGCATTTTTTTACAATATTTTTAAAAACTAAATTTACTCTGAAAAAACTGGGGCTTTTCTGCTTAATATGTGCAATCGGGAAGTCTGACGAACAAAAAACTTTTTTTAAACTTTTGCATTCTGGGGAAATATGAGCAATCGACTTTTGACAAACTTAAACTGCGAAAACTGTGCATTCTGGGGAAATATGAGCAAAGACAATCTGACGAACAAAAAACTGCGCAAACTGTGCTTTTCTTTTCAATATGAGAAATCTGACAATCGGGCCCGAACAAAAACTGTCCCAAACGTGCATTCTGTGAAATTTTTGTCCCAATCTGACAATCTGAGGGAACTAAAACTCGAAACTGTGCACCCCCTGTTTTTTTGGTGCAATCTGAAAATCTGAAAAACCCTAAAATTTTAAAAACTGGCATTCTGTGGAAATTTGGGGCAATCTGAAAATTTGGACAAACTTAAACTGCGCAAACTGTGATTCTGGGCAATCAGAAAACGATAAATTTAAAAACTGGGCAAACTGTGCATTCTGTAATATGACAATCTGAAAATTGAAAAACCAAAAACTAAAAAACTGTCATTCTTTGCAAAGTGCAATCTGGCAACCCGACAAACCAAAAACTGCGCAAACGCCCTTTCCCGTCCCAATTTGTCCCAATCTGACAATCGGGACGACCTAAAACTTGAAAACATTTGCTTTCAAGCAATAGGGAAAACGAAAACTGACGAACTAACCTGGGAAACCCATTGCGTTTTGAAACGATAGTGCAACTAAATTTTTTTTGAAAAACTGTGAAATTCTGGGGCAATAGTCAAATCTGAAAATCTGAAAAACCCTTAAACTGTGCAAACGTGCTTTCTAAAGAAATATGTGCAACGGGACAATCTAAACGAACAAAACCCTTTGAAAATTTGTGCATTCTGTGCAATATTGCAAACTGAAAAATCTAAAAAAACTAACACTGTGCAAACATTTGCTTTGTACAATATGTCCCAACGGGACAATCTGACAAAACTTAAACTTGAAAACTGTGTATTCGGTGAATATTTTGCAATTGACAAACTAGAAATTTTACAATCTGTGCAAACTTTGCATTCTGTGCAATATGTGCGAACTGAAAAACTGAGGGAAATTTACACGGGGAAAAACCAGTGCTTTTTGTAGATATGTCCCAACTGACTATCTCGGAAAAAATGGGCATTTTGTGCTATGTGCAATTGAAACCCGGCCCAAAATTAAACTGTGCAAACTGTGCTTTCTGAGCATATGTGAAAATCTAAACATTCTAAAAAAACTAAAACTGTGCAAACTGTGCATTCTGTGGAAATATAAAATCTGAAAATTTTCTGACAAAACTAAAACTGCGCAAACTGTGATTCTGTGAAAATATGAGAAAACGGACAATCTGACGATCGTCAATGCCCAACTGGCAATCTGGGGCCAATATGAGCAAACGGGACAATCTGACGAACTTAAATTGCGCTAACTGTGCATTCTGTAAAAAAACAAGAAAACTGACTCTAACAAACCCAAAAACCTGGAAAAACTGTAGTTTCTGTGCAATTTGTGCAATAAAAAAATCTAAACAAACCCTTAACTTTGAAAACTGTCCCATTCTGGCAAAAATGTGAAAATTTGACAATCTGACGAACAACACTGTGAAAACAGTGCTTTTTTAAAGATATGTGCAACTGCTAACTCTGAAAAAACTGTGCATTCTGCGCAATATGGGCAAATCTGAAAAATCTGACAATATAAAACTGTGAAAAATGGGGCCATTCTGTGCAATATGTGCAATCGGGACAACTGGCGAACTGAAAACTCCGGCAATCTGTGATTCTGTGCAATCTGACAACTGACAAAATTAAATCTGCGCAAACTGGGCATTCTGTGCAAAAAAGGCAAATGACAATCTCACAAACTAAAACATGAAAACAGTGCATTCGCGCAATATGTTAATTCTACAAACAAAAAAAATTACAACCGGCAAAACTGGGGTTTCTTGGCAATATGTGCAACATAAAAACCCCTGAAAAACCTGTCAACCCTGTGCATTCTGCGCACTTTTGTTCAATATAAAAAAAAGGACAAACTGAAAAGGGGAAAACTGTGCATTTTTGTGCAATATTTTTTATTCTGAGATTTAAGAAACAAACACAATTTAATCGACAAACGGGGAAATGCTGAAAAATATTTTATTTGACAAAAAACTAGAAAAAATTTTGAAGAAACTTTTGAAAATGAAAAACTGACAAAAGAAAATGACGAAAACGGGAAAAAACGGGAAAAAATGTTATTAAAAAACCGCCCTTTTTTTACAATATCAAGTTTCACAAAAAAAACTAGAAAATTTTAAACCAAAATAAAAACAGTGAAAAAAAAAAAAAAAAGACAATATAAAGTAACTAAAACAAGAAAACGACAAAAAGGGTTATTGCCCCAAATCGACATTATTACAATTCAAATTGACGAAAAACTAGCAATTGAAAAAATAAAAAATGAAAATTTTACTAAAAAACTGACAATCTGTGCAAACTTTTTTTCGGGCGAAATATGTGCAACATAAAAACTAAAAAAACTGACAATGTCCCTTCTGCGCACCATGCCCCAATCTAAAAAAAAAGAAAAAACTGTAAAATTTTGGTGAAAACGGGGGCATTCGTGCAAAAATTTGTATTCTGAGATTCTAAGAAACAAACACAATGTAATCGACAAACTGAAATGCTGAAAATATCACTTTGACAAAAACTAGCAATTTGACAAAAAAAAACTGACAATATACTAACAAACTGAAATCTGTGAAAAATTTGTGCTTTTCTGTCGATTTTTTGCAATCTAAACCCGACAAACAAAACCTATGCAAACGTGCATTCTGCGCAATTTTGTCCCTCTGAAAAAACCCTGACAAATTTAAAATTTTTCAAACTGTGCATTCTGTGCAATATGTGCAAATCAAAAAAATCTGCGAACAAAAAACTGTGAAAATTTGGGTGCTTTCTGTCCCAATTGAAAATCTAAACCAACTGACAAACTAAAACGTGCAAAAGTGCTTTTTGCCCAATATGGGGAAAATATACAAAAAAAACAAACTGAAAAAACTGTGCTTTTCTGCGAAATTTTTGTGCAATTTGACTATCTGACGAACTTAAACGGGGAAAACTGTGATTCTGGCAAGATATGCAATCTAAAATCTGACAAACTAAAACTGTGAAAAATTTGTGCATTCTGTACGAATGTGAAACCCTGACTTTCTCGCAAAACGGGTGTTTTTTGGGCCCAATAGTGCAATCTGAACAATCTGAAAATTTTTAAAAACTTTGCAAACGGTCCCTTCGGGAGCAAATGGGCAATCTAAACGATCTGAAAACCCTTTTTAACTTTGCAAACTGTGCTTTTTGGGAACAAATGTGCAAACTGAAAATCGAAAAAATTTAACATTTGGTGCAAACATTCATTTTGTAAAATATTAAACTAAATTACTCTGCAAACTGTGCATTTTGCGAAATATGTGCAATCTGACAGTCTGACAAAATTTTAAAAACTGTGAAAAATGGCCATTCTGAGCAATATGTGCAATCTGACAATCTGAAAACCCAAAAACTTTGCAAACTGTGAAATTTCGTCCCAATATTTAAAACTGACAATCTGACAACTAAACCGGTGAAAACAGTGCATTCTGCGAAATTTAATTTTAAATTTTCTCAAACAAAAAAAAACTGAAAAACCCTTTGAAAACTGAGCTTTTTTGGGCCCCAATATGTGCAACATAAAAAATCTAACAAACTGAAAAAACTGGGATTTGCGCACTATTTTAAAACTAAAAAAAAGCCCAAAACTGCAAATTGTGAAAAACTGTGCATTCGGTGCAATATTTGTATTCTGAGTTTCCCTAAGAAAAAACCCACAATGAAAACGCCCAAAGAAATGCTAACAATATCAAATTGACAAAAACTAGAAAATTTGGGACAAAAAAAAAAATGAAAATATACTAAAAAACTGACAACCCTGTGAAAAACGTGCATTTTGTGCGATTTTTGCTCTGACAACCCGACAAACCCTAACACTATGCAAACTGTGCATTCTGCGAAATATGTCAATCTATAACCCTGACAAACCAAAAAATTTTTTTTAAAACCCGGGGGGGAATTTGGAAATTGTAAATCAAAAAATCTGCAAAACTAAAACGTGAAAAAACGGTCCCATTCTGTAAAATTTGAGCCAATCTGACAATCGGAAAACCCCTTAAAACCTGGGGCAAACAGGGGCCTTTTGGGGGGGGGAATAGTGCAATATGACAAAAAAAAAAATTTGCAAACCCTGTGCATTCTGCGCAATTTGGGCAATTTGACTATTTGCAAATTTAAAAATGGGGGAAAAATGTTTTTTTCGTGCAATTATGAAATTCGGGAAAATCTGACAAACTAAAACTGTGCAAACTGGGGCATTCTGGGGAAATTTTGCAATCTGACAATCTGACGAATTTAAAAATTTTGCGCAAATTTGTCTTCTGTGAAATCAGACAATCTGTAAAACTTAAACTGTGCAAACGGGTGCATTCTGGGGCAATAGGGAGCAACCCTGACAATCTGACAAACCCTTAAAACGCGCAAACTGGGGCCACTGTCCCAATTTGTGCAATCTGAAAATTTGACGACCAAAACTTGCAAACAGTGCATTTTTGTGAAATATGGGGGAAAAATGAAAAAAGGACGAACTAACCCCTGGGAAACCAAATTGCGTTTTGTACTTTTATGTCCAAATGACATCTCTGCAAACTTTTGTTTTCCTTTGAAATTGTGCAATTGGAAAATCGGGGGAAAAATTTAAAACTGTGCAAACTGTGAAATTCTGGGCAATAGGGTTGAAATCGGGCCCAAATTTTACAAACAAAACTTTTGCAAACTGGGCTTTCCCTGTGCAATATGTCCCAAACTGACAATCGACGAACTAACACGGTGAAAAACAGGGGCTTTTTTGTACAATATGTGAAATTTGAAAAAATCTGCGAACTTAAACTGTGCAAAACTGTTTTATTCTGTGCAATATTTTTCCCAAAAATGAAAAAACTATCAAACTTAAAAATCTGTGGCAAACAATGTGCATTCTGGAAAATATGTGAAAAACTGGAAAAACTAAACAAACTTCCCCCGGGGCAAACAGTGAAAATTTTGTACGTTTGTGAAACTGACTATCTTTTGAAAAACTGTGCTTTTTGTGCAATATGGCAATCTGACAACCTGAAAAAAATTAAACTGGTGAAAAACGGGGCCCTTTCCCCTGACCCAATATGTGCAATCTGACATTTGAAAAAACAAAAAAACTGTGCAAACTTGCTTCGGGGCAATTTTGATAAATTACAATCTGACGAACAAAAACTGCGCAAAACTGGGCATTCTGGGAAAATATGAGAAAACCCTGAAAAATCTGACGAATTTAAATTCCGCTAACTGGGGCTTTCGAAAAACAATAAAAATAAACTGACAAATCTAACGAACAAAAAACTGAGAAAACTGTAGTTTCTGTGGAAATTTTGTGCAATCTAAAAACTACGAACTATAACTCTCCCAAACTGTGCATTCTGAGAAAAAGGTGGAATCTGACAATTTTTTTAAAAAAATAAAACGTGCAAACTGTCCCTTCTGTGCAATAGGGTTGAAATTTGACAATCTGGCGAACTGAAAATCTGCAATCTTTTCTTTCTGTGCAATAATGAGAAATCTGAAAATCTGACGAACTAAATCTGCGCAAACTGTGAAATTCTGTCCCAATATGAGAAAACGGGACAATCTGACGAACAAAAACTTTTCAAACAGGGGCATTTTTTTGCGAAAATATTTTTAATTCTGAAAAACAAAAAAAAAACGGGAAAAAAACCTTGCAAACTGAGCTTTTTTGGAAATTATGGCAAATAACAACCTAACAAACTGTAAAATTTTGTGCATTCTGCGCACTTTTGTCCAAAAATTAAAAAAACGAAAAACTAAAAATTGTGTAAACTGGGCATTCGGGCAATTTGTTTTGGGGGAGATTTTTAGAAAAAAACACAATTTAATTGAAAACTAAAATGCTGAAAAATATTAGTTGCCCAAAAATAGAAAAATTGACAATGAAACTGTGAAAAATGAAAAAACTGACAATGGGGAAAATGCCCGGAAAACAAAAATGACAAAATTTTATTAAAAAACCCCTACATTTTTACAATTTTCAAGCTCACAAAAACTCCCAAAATTGACCAATGAAACGGGGAAAAAAAAAAAAAGACAATAGGGAAATTTAACTTAAAAAAGCAAACTGACGAAATTTTATTGACAAATCGCATTATTACAAATAAAAAGTGACGAAAAATAGCAACTTGGAAAAAAAAAAACTGAAAATTATACAAACCAAACTGAAAATTTTGTGCAAACTTTGCTTTCTGCTTAATATGTGCAACATAAAAATTTCTAACAAACTGCCAAACTGTGCATTCTGTGCAATTTTTGTTTTCTGAGTTTTCTAAGAAACAAACACAATGTAATGAAAAACTAAAGGGCTGACAATATCAAATTGACAAAAATTTAGAAAACTTGAAAAAAAAACTGACAATATACTCACAAGCTGACAATCTGTGCAAACTGTGCTTTCCCTTTTGTCGTTTTTGTGAAATTTGGGACAACCCGACAAACTAACACTATGCAAATTTGTGCATTCTGCGCAATATGGCAATCCTGACAATTGCAACCCAAAAATTTTTTAAAAACGTGCATTCTGTGAAATTTTTGCAATCTAAAAAATCTGCCGAACTAAAACTGGGGCCAAACTGTCGTTTCTGTGCAATAGAGAAAAAATCTGAAAATTTCTGACGCACAAAAAACTGAAAAAAACAGTGCTTTTTTGTCCAATATGTGCAATATGACAAACAAAAACTGCAAAACGGCTTTCCTGCGAAATTTGTGCAATTTAAATTATCTGACAAACTTAAACTTGAAAAACTGTGTATTCTGGGGCCTAATTTTGCAATCATAAAAATCTGACGAACAAAAACTGTGCAAACTGTGCATTTTTGGGGGAATTGAGAAAATTGACAATCTGACGAACTAAATCTGCGCAAATTTGTGCATTCTTGCAATATGAGCAAACTAAAAATCAAAAACGAACAAAAACTGCCCCAAACTGGCATTCTGGGGCAATATGAAAAAATGACAATTTTGCCCAAACAAAAACTGGGGCAAACGGGGCTTCTGGCACTATGTCTTAATCTGAAAAAAAGCCCAAACTGTAAAATTGTGAAAAACTGTGCTTTCTGTGAAAATTTTGTATTCTGAGTTTCCCTAAAAAACCCAAACCCCAATGTAATCGAAAAACCCTGAAATGCTGACAATTGTAGTTTGAAAAACTAAAAATTTTTGACAATGAACTGTCAAATTTGGGAAAATAAAAAAAGGAAAAAAGGGAAAAAACCTTACAATATAAAAAAACCCTAAAACTAACAACCGGGGACATAATGCAATTGAAAAATTTAAACATTTTTACAATTAAAAAACGGGCAAAAAAAGTAGCAAATTGAAAAATGAAACTTTTTGAAAAAAAAAAAACCTATAATAAAAAAACCCCCGAAAACAAGCAAACTGACAAAATTTTTATTGAAAAACGGTTTTTACAATAAAAGGGATCACAAAAACTAGAAAATTGGCCCAAATGAAACAGGGGAAAAAAAAAAAAAGACAATTGAAAGTAACATAAAAAGGGAAAACTAAACGAAATGTTTTGACAAATCGACATTTTTACAATTAAAATGACGAAAAAAAAGAAAAACCCTTGACAAAAAAAAAAACTGAAAATACAAACAAACGGGACTCTGTCCCAAATTTTGCTTTCTGCGCATTATGGGGCAATTTTAAAGATCTGCCCTACAGAAAAAACTGGGGTAAAGTTTTAAATTCCCTAAAAATATGTGCAATCAAAAAATACTAAACACCCTTAACTATCTAAAGAAAAACCTGGTATTCTGTGCAAACTGTGAAATTCTGCGCAATATGTGCAATCTGACAATAGAACGAACTTAAACTTTTGCAAACTTTTGCTTTCCCTGTGCAATTTGTGCAATCTGCCCAACCCGACGAAACTAACACTATGCAAACTTTTGCATTCTGCGAAATATGTGCAATCTGACACTCTGACGAACTAAAACTTTTCAAAAACTGTGCATTCTGTGCAATAGGGGCCCAATCAAAAAAATTTAACGAACAAAAAACTGTGCAAACGGTGCATTCTGTGCAAAAATGAGCAATTGCCCAATCTGCGAACTAAAACGTGCAAACATTGAAATTTTTGGGTCCCAATATGGGCAAATAAAAACAAAAAAACTGACTATCTCTGCAAACTTTTCATCTGTTGAATATGGAAAACTGACAATTTGACAAATTTAAAACTGGAAAACTGTGCTTTTTCTGAGAATATGTGCAATCTGACATTCTGACGAACTAAAATTTGTGCAAACTTTTTCATTCTGTGCTAAAATGAGCAAACTGCCCAATCGGGACGAACAAAAACTCCCTCAAACTGTGCTTTCCCTGTCCCAATATGATAAATCAAACAACTGACGATCTTTAAACTGCCCCAAAACTGAGCTTTCCCTTGCAATATGAGAAAAACTGAAAATTGCAAAAACTAAATCTGCAAAAAACTGTGAAATTCTGGGGCAAAAATAAAGGAAAACTAAAAATCTAAGGAATTTAAAACTGAACCAACTGTGCATTCTTTTCAATATGGGGAAAAACGGGACAATTTTGCCGAACTAAAACTGTGAAAAACAGTGCTTTGCGCAATATGTTAATTCTGAAAAACAAAAAAAAACTGAAAACCGGAAAAAACTAAACATTCTTGGAAATATGGAAAACATAACAATTAAAAAACTGACAAACTGTGCTTCAGCGCCTATTTTCTAATCTAAAAAAAAGAAAAACAAAAAATTTTTGAAAACTGGGGGCATTCGGGCAATATTTTGTAATCTGAGATTCTAAAAAAAAAACCCAAAATGAAATCGACAAACTGAAAGGGCGCCCAAATAGGGTAGTTGACGAAAATTTTGCAAATTGACAATAAAAACTGTAAAACCCTTGATAATAAAAAAATTTGCCCAAAAGGACAAACTTCCCAATAAAAAAATGACAAAAAACTAAAAAACCTGCCCACAATAAATTTGACATCTGACTTTTCTTACAATGCCCCAAACTGACAAAAAATTTAGAAAAATTGAAAAAAGGGAAACTGTAAAATAAAAAAAACTGAAAATAAGAAAATGAGGGGAAAACAAAAAAACCCCCAAATGTTTTTGGAAAAACTCCGTTTTTTACATATCAAGCTCAGGGAAAACAGAAAATTGCCCCAAATGAAACAGGGGAAAAAAAAAAAAGAAAATATGAAAGTAACAAAAACCCAAGCAAACTGACAAAAATTTTTATTGAAAAATCGACATTTTTAAATATTTTACTGACAAAAACTAGCAACTTAAAAACAAAATAAAACTGAAAATATACTAACAAACTGATAATTTTGTGAAAACTTTGCTTTCTGCGCAATATGGCAATATACATCTGACATACAGACAAATTGAAAAACTGAAAATTCTGTGAAATTTGTGCAATCGGGACAACCGACAAACAAACACTATGCAAACTGTGAAATCTGCGCAATTGTGCAATCTAAAAAATTCCTTTTAAAAAAACGGAATTTTTAAAATTGGGGCTTTCGGAAAAATTTCCCGACGAACTAAAAATACCCAAACTGTCCCATTTGGGGCCAAAAAAAAAAAAATGTGCAATCTGACAATCTGACGAACAAAAACTGGGGAAAATTGGGGCTTCTGTGCAAAAACCCAGCAATTGAAAATCTGACAAAATTAAACGTGCAAACTGTGCATTCTGTGAAATTGTCCCTTTTGCCAATTGGCAAACCCTGAAACGTTTGCAAACCTTTTGCATTTCTGTGCAATATGAGCAATCGGGACAATCTGACAAACTAAAATCTGCGAAAAACTGGCATTCTGTCCCAATATGAGCAAACTGAAAATCAAAGGGAAAACTAAAACTGCCCCCAACTTGGCATTCTGTCAATATGAGCAAACTGACAATCTGACGAACAAAAAAACTGTGCAAACAGTGCTTTCTGCGAAATTTATTTTAAATTCTGAAAAACAAAAAAAACTGAAAAAACCCGTGCAAAATTTGGGGCTTTCCCTTGGAATTATGTGCAACATAAAAATTTCCTAACAAATGACAAACTTGCTTTCCCTGCCCCACTAGTTAATCGGGAAAAAAAGACAAACTTTTCAAATTGTGAAAAACCGGGTGCATTATGAAAAATTTATTTGTTTTTCTGAGTTTTAAAGAAAAAAAACAAAAGGTAATCGACAAACTAAAAATGTGCCCAAAATATGTATTGACAAAAACTTGCAAATTGAAAATTTGAAACTGTCAAATGTGAAAATAAAAAACTAAACCAAAATGCCCAAATTCCCAATATAAAAAATGATTTTAAAAACTAACAACCTGCATAATGCAATTGACAACTAAACATTCTTACAATGTAAAACTGACAAAAAAAGTGCAAATTGAAAAAATGAAATTTGTGAAAATGATAAAAACTAAACAATAAGAAAATGACAAAAAAACAAGCAAACTGACAAAATGTTATTAAAAAAACGGGTTTTTTTTTAAAAATACCCAAAGCTCACGAAAAATAGCAATTGACCAAATAAAAACATTTGGAAAAAAAAAAAAAAAAAGAAAAATTTATAAAGTAACTAAAACAAAAGAAAACTAAACGAAATGTTAGCCAAATCGACATTATTACCATATAAAACGGGACGAAAACTTGACAAAAAAAAAAACTGACAAAACAACAAACTGATAATCTTTGCAAACTTTCTTTCCCCTGCGAAATATGTGCAATATGACGATCTGCAACAGCCCAAAAACTGTGTAAACTGTAAATTCGTGAAATTTTGTCCCAACCCTGCCCAATCCGACGAACAAAACACTATCAAACGGGGAAAACCCTTGCGCAATATGTGAAAATCTGAAAATCGAAAACCAAAAAATTTTGGCAAACGGTGCATTCTGTGCAATTTGTGCATCGACAATCCGAGGGAACTAACACTAGCAAACTGTGCATTTTTGCGCAATATGGCAATCTGCCCCCCAATCTGACAAAACTAAAACTGTCCCAAATTGTTCATTCTGTGAAATTCGGGAAAAATCTGAAATCTGACAAAATTAAACGGGGCAAAAACTGTGCTTTTGGGTGCAATATGTGTTTTCGGGAAAACCCGGGGCGAACGGGAAACTTTTCAAACTGTGCATTCTGTGCAATATGTGCAATTGACAATCTGAAAAACAAAAACTCCCGAAAACCCTGGCTTTTCGGGGCAATAGAGAAAAAACTGAAAATCAAAGGGAACTAAAAACTAAAACCAACGGGGCATTCTGGGAAATTTTACCAAAACTGAAAATCTGAGGGAAACTAAAACTGTGCAAACAGTGCACCCCTGCGAAATTTTAAAAATATTCTGACAAACTAAAAAACTGACAAACCGTGCAAACTGAGCATTCTTGGCAATATGTGCAACATAACAATCTAACAAACTGACAAACTGTGCATTCTGCGCACTATGTCTAATCTGAAAAAAAGACAAACTGTCAAATTGTGTAAACTGTGCATTCTGTGCAATATTTGTATTCTGAGATTCTAAGAAACAAACACAATGTAATCGACAAACTGAAATGCTGACAATATGTAGTTGACGAAAACATGCAAATTGACAATGAAACTGTCAAACTGACGAAAAGACAAACTAGCAAACTTGAGAAATAAAACTGACAATATACTAACAAACGGGACAATCTGTGCAAAAACTTTGCTTATCTGCGCAATATGTGCAACATAACAATCTAACAACCTGACAAACTGTGCATTCTGCGCATAGGGTCAATCTGAAAAAAAGACAAACTGTCAATTGTGTAAACTGTGCATCTGTGCAATATGACTGAGATTCTGACCCATAATCGACAAACTGAAATGCTGACATATCAAATTGACGAAACTAGCAACTTGACAAAATAAAACTGACAATATACTAACAAACTGACAATCTGTGCAAACTGTGCATTCTGTGCGATTTGTGCAATCTGACAATCACAACTAAACTGCGCAAACTGTGCATTTTGTGCAATATGATAAATCTGACAATCTGACGAACTAAAACTGTGCAAACAGTGCATTCTGCGTAATATGTTAAATCTGACAAACTAACAAACTGTCAAACTGTGCAAACTGTGCATTCGTGCATATCTTGATATCTGAGATTCTCAACTGACATATCTGTAATATGACAATCTGACAAACTGCTGACATATACTGCGCAAACTAGTCAATTGATAAAATGACAACTGTCATATCTGTAAACGACTCACTGCTGCAAACTGTGCATTCTGGCAATTGCAATCTGACAACTACAACTTTATCGTGCAAACTGTGCTGTACAATATGTGCTATATGACAATCTGACGAAACTAAAAACTGTGCTAAACTGTGCATTCTGCGCAATTGTGCAAGACAACTGACGACTAAACTGAAAACGTGCATTTCTAGTAATCGAAGGCAAACTAATCTGTGAAACTTGATTCGTGCAATATTGAATCTGACATCTAAAAACTAACAAAATTTTGCAAACTGTGCACATATGTGCAAACTAGCAACTGAAAAATAACACTGTCAAATATTTACAAATGAACTGACTCACTCTGAAATTGTGCATTCTGCGAATTATGTGTCAATCTGACAATCTGACGAACTAACTGCAAACTGTGATTCGTGCAATTGTGCAATGACAATCTGACGAACTAAAACTCGCAAACCGTGCATTATGTGCAATTGTGCAACTGACAACTGACGAACTAAACTGCGAAAACGTTGCATTTGTGCAACGACATCTTGAACTTATCTGTGCAATATGTGCAATTGACGCAATCTGAACAATACAATAAACTGGCAAACTGTGCATTCTGTGCAATATGTTGCAATCTGACAATCTGACGACACTAACACTGTGCAAAACAGTGCATTCTGTGCAATATGTGCAATAACTCAAATGACGCTAACATGGCAATCTGACAATCTGACGAACTAAACTGTGCAAACTGTGCATTCTGTGCAATATGTGCAATCGACAATCTGACGAACTAAAACTTGCAAACGTGCATTCTGTAGCAATATGTGCAATCTGACAATCTACAAACTAAATCTGTGCCAAAACTGGCATTCTGTGCAATATGGCAAACTGACAATCTGACAAACTTAAACTGTGCATAACTATGTCCAATTGAAAACAATTGAAAACTGAAAATAAACTGTGAAAACTGTGCATCTGTACATCATGAGATTCAAGAACTAAAACTTTTGCAAACTGTGCATTCTGTGCAATATGTAGCAAAACTGACAACTGACGAAACTGTCAAACTGTGATCTGAAAAAATGCAAACATGACAATCTACAATTAAAAATGAGCAATACTGTCAACTGCATTGTACAAATCTGACACTAATAACTGCGCAAATGTGCATTCTGTGTAATATGAGCAACTGACAATTGACGAACTAACGCAATCTGGACTAAATTGCATTGAAAACTGACAATACAATATCCAACTGACAATCTAGCAAATTGACAAATGAACATGAGAATAAATAAAAGACATGTGAAAGTACAAAACAAGCAACTGACGAAATGTAATTGACAAAACATAATTACAATTCAAATGACGCAAATGAGAATCTTGACAATATCTAACAAAACTAACAACTGTGCAAACTTGGCATTTCTGCGCATATGTGTCAATATGACATCTGAACTACAACTGAAAATGTGTAAACTGTCATTCTGTGCAATATTGTGCATCTGAGCAATCTGAACGAAACTACACATATGCAAACTGTGCATTTGCAATATGTGCAAACTGCAATCTGACAACTAAAATTGTGCAAACTGTGATTGCTGCAATATGCAATCTTGACAATACAAAAGACTAAACAACACCTGCAAACTGATTGCATTCTTGCTGACAAATGTGCAAATTGACAACTGAAACTAAAACATGACAAAACGTGCATTGTGCGAAAGCATGCAATCTAAAAAACTGACAAATATCAACTGTGCAAATGTGCAATTCGTGAATATAGCAATTGAAAACTAAACAACAAACTACAATGTAGACAAACTTGACATTCTGTGACAATATCAAATTGACGAAACTAGCAACTTGAAAAATAAAAACTGGACAATATACAACAAACTGACAATACTGTTGCAAACTGTGCATTCTGTGCAATATGGCAACTGAACAATCTAACGAAACTAAAACTGGCACAACTGTGCATTCTGTGTCAATATGTGCAATCTGTGAAATTCTGACGAACTAAAAAACTTTCAAACAGGGCATTCTGCGAATATCAATTCTAACAAATCTAACAAACTGACAAACTGTGCAAATGTGCATTCTTGGCAATATGTGCAACATGACAATCTGACAACTTAAAACTGTGCAAACAGTGCATTCTACGCAATATGTTAATTCTGACAAACTAAAAAACTGACAAACAGTGCGACTGAGCATTCTTGGCAATATGTGCAACATAACAATCTAACAAACTGCACAAACTGTGCATTCTGCGCACTATGTCTAATCTGAAAAAAAGACAAACTGTCAAATATGTGTAAACTGTGCATTCTGTGCAATATTGATTCTGAGATTCTAAGAAACAAACACAATGTATCGACAAACTGAAAGTGCTGACATATCAAATTGACGAAAACTAGCAACTTGACAAATAGAACTTGACATATACTAACAAACTGACAATCGTGCAAACTGTGCATTCTGTGCGATTTGTGCAATCTGACAATCGACAACTAAAACTGTGCAAAACTGTGCATTCTGTGCAATATGTGCAATCTGACAATCTGACGAATTTAAACTGTGCAAAACTGTGCATTCTGTGCAAATCAGCAACTGAGAAAAAACGGGCAAATGTGCTTTGTGCAATAGAGCAATCTGAAATCTACGAATTTAAACTGGCAAACTTCCTTTGTGAAATTTGTGCACTGACAAATTGACCACTAAAACTTGCAAACGGATTCGTGAAATTTGGCAAACGACAAATGAAACAACACTGGGCACCGTGCTTTTTGTACGAATGTGCAACTGATATCTCTGCAAACTGTGTTTTCGGAAATTTGGCAATCTGACAATCTGACAAACTTAAACTGTGAAACTGGCATTCTGAGCAATAGTGCAATCTGACAATCTGACGAACTAA
>JAMZAV010007862.1:0-29504 GCA_024449915.1 Sweltsa coloradensis | reverse complement strand
TCATTGCATTTTTGTGGAGTAAATGATCCAAAATTCACCTTCTATCACTTACCCCCAAAGATAAATCATCCAAGCATAGGCCTATTGGCCTGCATTTGGAAGATTTTTTAAAAATAACTTTGGGGACCCCCTGTTTAAAAAAAATTTTTTAGATTAAAAAATTAAAATTGAAAAAATATTAAACAAAATGTTCAAATACCACACTTTATTTTATTAGGCTCACCCCAGCCTTTTGAAAATAATGTCAACCCTAAATTTTTGCACCAGGGTCACCCTGAACGGGGGAAAAAAATCGTTTGGGGACCACCTGCAAATTAAAAAGCACGTTTTTCTGAGTAAATGATCCAAATTACGCCTTTCAAAAAACCCCGAATTTAACCCTTTTTTGGTATCTAAGGAGCCGGCTATTTTAAGCATTCAAAAGTAAAGGTTATGTGTGAAGAATCTAAATGTAATTTCAGTCTTTATAATTATATCACACCTTTTTTTTTTAATGAAATATGTAATCATGTTTGTGATGTAACATCCGTGAAAATAAAGGCAAAAAGTTGTTTTTTGGTGTATAATAGTTCTTATATTTTGCTACAATTTGGGTGATTTGACAAATATTTGGGCAAACCCTTTTAACGATTTTTAAGTGTCCATAGCTTTAAAAACTTTTCAAAAATGTGAAAGGGATGTAATGCAGGAGTTTGTTCACGGATTTTTACGTGTCAGGGGTTTTTACATGCCGGAGTTGTTGAAAGATTGTGATGTGATTACACACTTGAAAATGATCAATCAATTGTATTTAAAGGGGTTTTTTAAAAAAAAATTTGCTGATGTGTAGCATAATTTTTTTCTTGTCTGATTTTTAAAGGGGAAATTTTGGGCCCTTTGAAACTGTTATTTTCATTTTTTTGTCTTTTTTTGTTACCTAAACTAGCATATAATTTTACAAGTTATGACAAGAAAACAAGATAATAGTATTGTACCCTATTACATGTTTTTAAAATTTTGTATTTATTATAAAAAAAACACTACCTACCTTTTTGTAATTTTAAAAAAACTTTTAAAAAACAAACATATTGGAAAACTTATCATTATAAATTAACAAAAAGGAATACGTTAAAGAGTTAAGAGCCGGTTTGGCCCAAAACTAAAGTGTGTTAGGTGTTGATGATTTCTGTTGAAGGGTTTGGGGTAAAATCTTTCCCAAAATTTTGCATGGATGTTATTAATCTTTTGTATGATATCTGCAATTTTTTGCAAAATTTAAACCCTTTAAAGACCCTTTTGCGGGACATGGCCAAAGCCAAAACGTAAAAAAAATGAGCAATCCAAAACAAGGATTCCAATTCTGGAAATTCCTCCAAACCGTTTTTTTTGGGGGTAAAAACAGATTAATAAAGCGTTCACATTGATTTAAAAAGTTGTATCCAGATGCAATTTGAGTTTTAAAAAAACTGATAAAATTCCCCAAAATTTACCAAAAAGGAGTAAATTTTGGTGATTTAAAATTTTTTTTTTTTTTATTTTTTTTTTTTTTTTTTTTTTTTTTTGGGTTTTTTTTTTTTTTTGTTTTTTTTTTTTAAATTTTATTTTATCAAAAAATTTAGAAATAGATAGGATGCTTGATTTAACTAAAAAAAAAAAAAAAGTTTAAATTTGGGGGAAAAAGGAAAAAGGGGGTTAAAATCCCCAAAAAAACCATTGTAAACCGTTGCGCACCAAAAAATCTTAAAAATTAAAATTTTAAATTTATTTTAAAAAAAATTTGGTATTTGAAGGGTTTATTTTCAGGATAATTTAGTTTATGGAAAAGAGCGTTGGGTCAGGGACCAATTTTCACGTGGACCATCCATTAAAAATTAACTTGTGAAAATTTTACTCAAAATTTTTTTAAAAATTTTTTTACAATTCATTTAAAAAAACTTTTTTCCTAAAAATGGTAGGTAGTGTGTTAACACAATTTTTTCAGTATAAAAAATTACAATTAATTAGTTAGTTTAAGTTTTTAGCTCTAAAAAGTGAAAGTAACACCGTGACAAACGGGGTGGCTGCCTTGTGATGTTTGCAAATATGAGCGTTTTTTTTCAATGGTTCAAAGCAGATCCTCATAAAAAGAATGGTCAACTTTCCGCAATTTTAAAAACAATCAACAGAACCTTGTCAGTGGAAAAATAATACGTAATTACGCTTTTTGATATTGTAAAAGAGCAGTGAAATTTTTTCCCAACCCCCCTAAGCCCCTTTGGGGTTCGAGTTTAAAAATAATTATAGACGCACTAAAATCAATGAAATGATAATCTTTATAAACTTTTTAAGATCAATCCTATGTAAGAATGCAAACCCTTTGGGGAAACTATAACTGTTTTTTTCGCAACAAATTTTGACAGCACTCTTTTTGAGGGTATGAGGACACAAAAGCACTTTTTACCGGAAATGCCAACAAAAAAAGCGCATGCAATCGAAGTCTTGCCCGGGTTTTTTTCGGGTAGTTGTTCATTTTTCGCTTTGTATTTTACAAAAAAATGTAGGGACACCGATGTCTTGTGGTCGCTACAGTAAGGGGGTTTGTCAGTCATCATAGAAAACTAAGGGGAAATTCCCTTTGTGGGATAACGGGGCTCAAAAAAAAAACATACTTTCGAAAAATCCAATAGTTGGCAAGATCTAATTTCTCAAAATGCCCCCGGCTTTGCTATGTCGGAGATCGATGAGAATATTATACTGGAAAACAATTACTATTTACAACCAATTTATACTCTAAATTTAATTTTGCAATAATTTATACTGGTTTCTTTAATTTAAATAATTATTAAAATATGACTTTTGTGTAAATAATGAGATTATTCTAGGGTCACCTTGCTTATGTACTAATAAGAAAATGTAGGAAAGTATCCTATTGTTTGATTTTTTTAATGAAAATTGATGCTTAGCTGGCTGAAATATTATACTAGATGAAAGGAAGTACAGGTTTTTAGTAACTGAAAAGAACACTCCAAATGCTGATCAAACAATCATACGTTATATTAAGACACGTATGGCAAATTAAGAACAAGTAAATGCCTACCTAGTTCTGATCAGAAACGACTAATTCAAGATTGATATGGTTTTAAACAAAAGAAAATATCTATCAAATATTTAAAAGTTACAAAGTATTTTTATTGGATGAGCGAAGCGAAGATTCCATTCTACTACACTGGAGAAAAAAATCCGGAATGTTTTTTTTTTTCTTCTTCTTTTTTTTCTTTTCTTTTTGTCTGTTTGTCCGCACGATTCCGGCTAAACCGATACTCCGATTGAGATGAAATTTTATGGAGGCCTTCGAAATCTCTGAACTTAGACCTGCCACGTTTTTGAGCGCAATCGGAAATTATTTCTCATGAAAATCGCAATTTTACGATTTTTTTCGATTTTTAAAAATTCATTGACTTATAACACCTACATGCTTTATCCGATTTTAATGATTTTGCACAGAACCTTTATTTTATGAATTTAGATATTCTTGTGAAATTTGAGCGCAATTGAAAAAATATTACCATAAAAATCGAAATTTTATGGGTTTTTTCTTTTGTAAACAATTCTTTGACTTATAAACACCTACATGCTTTATCCGATTGTAATGATTTTTTCGCAGAACCTTAATTTTATGATTTTATATATTAGTGTTAAATTTGAGCGCAATCGAGAAATTATTTCTTATAAAAATCGCAATTTTACGATTTTTTTTAACAATTACGATTAATAAATTAAAAAATTTAATTAATTTTAATTAATTTAATTTAATTAATTTTAATTAATTTAAAAAGAATTTAACTTAGTAATGATTTTTCACAGAAACAACAGAAAATTCGCATAACACATGGCAGCTCAATGCACCAATTACGCTCATCCAACAACGCGGCGGGACTTAAGCGTTTTCCTAGTATAATAAATGGTTTTGATCAAAGATCAAAGTACTCATTCATCGTAGATGTACAGGTACAGCTTGGTCCTCTGGTTGACGAGGAATGGACAGACCCTCCAGCGACCGACACTGGAATTTGGGATAGGGAGGATCTCACTCGCCCATAAGCTCGCCCGGATTCAAACTGGAGATATGCTCGGACAGCATCTACGAAGTGTACCCCTCTGACCGGGTAGGGTCCCCAAAACCCATAAAATGAATTCCCCCCTCAGGATTTGGGATTACTGCTACGCGGTTTTCACTTTTCTCGAACTGTTTTACTACCCCGATATCGCAAAAGTTATCTTGTAATAGATTTGCATTCTCACCACCCCGTGCTTACGTCACAGCGCGTACGTTGCCCGCCCCCAAAAACAAAAAACTCGCCCGACTCGCTAGTGTCTCCTTAACTTGCACAACACACTCCACTGTCTCAAATCAGACCGTTGTTGCTCTCTGTAAAGTTGAAATAAAAAAAATCAAAAGCATGTATATTTGCATATGCCTAAAAGAAAAAACAAAGTGGGTCTAAAAATATTTTGCCCGAATGCAAAATATGTCCACCCAAGATTTTTTTTCTCTAAGGTAGGCCTATCACAAACAATCGGAAGAAAAAACTCGACAGGTCAAAATTCCCGTGTTTTTTGGCCGGGGTTGTAGGCCTAAAAAAATCATCCAAAAATTTGGTTTCGACCTTTTGTAGTTTGCTGCACGCTCCCTTTTTTCTCACTTTACCCCAAAGCGACCAAAGTATTTGCATTTGAGAAAAAAAAAAATAGGGGCGTGTTCACAAAGTTTTCCGAAATTTAAAAAATCATCCCGGTGTCTTAAAGGGGAGCGGGAATGAAACATTCGTCAAGCTGATTTTTTGGTAAATATGTTATATTGTTAATCCCCATTAAAATTAAAAAATTTAAATATTTTTTTTTTTTTTTTTTGTTTTTTTTTTGAAAAAATTTAATTAATTTTGTTGCTATGAAAACCCATTGTAATTAACGACTTTAAAAATTATGATATAAAAATAACGAGAAAATTTTTTTAAATTTTTTTAAATTTTTTAAATTTTTGAATTTTAAAAAATTTTTAGCAAAAACTCAAAACTGTGAATTAAAAAAAATCTATCTCTAATTTGAATCCCCTCCCTAAAATGGTACCGGAAACGTCTTAGTGCCTGAAGTACACCTAAAATAAAAATTTAACACCCTTTACTCAAAATATTTTTTTAAACTACGGTACATAAAGTTAGCAGTTTGAAGCTAGAGCCTGAAATTTTGGACTTTTTTATTGAGATATTTTTGAAAAAATATGGGAAAGGGGAAAATTTTGAAAAAATTTGGGATAAAATTATAGCGCATGCTTAGGTCTAAAAATTGCCCAATTTTTTTGACAAATATTATATATGTCTGGAATATAAAAATTAAAAAAAAAAAAAAAAAAAAAATTTCCTATTTTTCTTACTATTGGCTTAACTCCCCAAAAAATCAAAATTTTTGGGCTCTAATTAAAAGGTTCGATTAAAGGGGACCGGGAAAACTGCAAATTTAACATGGGGAACATAGGCCCCCTTCCCGCCCCCCTTAAGAAAATGTTGATGGTTTTTCCGTAAAAAGATATAGACCTGTAATTCTGAAATGTAAAATTTTTCCCCCATTGTTGATTTTTTTACCGACTTATTGTTGCAATCCCCTAATAAAATTTAAAATAATGAACGCCCCTGCCTTGGGGAAAACAACGCACTACATTTTATTTTTTAAATCAAATGTGCAGAATGTACAAAATGGTTTTTAACGCAAAGGCGATCGGGGCCGCGCATCCCAAAAATGGCGTCGTGAAAACATGAAGTATACACGCATTTCCGAGACCACAAGAATTTTTCCCGGGGGGATGAAAATAGCCCACGATTTTATTTTGGTTCGTGCGACCATGGGCAAAGCTGAAATTTTGGTTTCGACCGCCATATGGGAAAAAATTGTTAGTTGCAGATTTAAATTTGTAGTTTTAAAAATGTTTTAAAGCCCCCCCATTAAATTTATTGTTTAAATTTTGGGGCCCAACGGGTTCAATCCCTGATAAATTATGTTTTTTAAAAATTTTTGAATTGGGCTATATTTTTACTACAATTCAGTTTTTATTTTCTTGTTGGTGTGTGAAGCAGATGTCTACCCTGCGGACTGTGCCCAGGTTGATCCCCCTGAATGCTGCCCACTTCTTCACGAGCAATGCATAAAACCGACAAAGCTCTCAGAAGCGCCCCCTTGGCCAGTCTCAGTCCCCCCTTTCCGGGAAACTTTGGTTTCTTGAAACCCCAACATTAAATATAAAGGGAGAGTAGGTATACAATATACCGAAACTGTCTCCACCTTTTTTTTGCTAAACAATTTGAGACGCAACCCCATATGCTGGCAATTTTTTCCCGGGCTGTTCTATACTGTTTCCCGGTCATTCGGAGATAAAGGGGTCTAAAGGGTTTAGTTTTTTTCCCCCTGCCCCTACAAAGATTAGAGGGTGAAAATTTCACAGAAGACACCCTTTTGACATGCAGTTAGAAACCCACTTAAAAAAGTAAAAAAATATGCAGTTTTAACACAGGAATTTTTAAGTTTTTTCGCATTGGATATGGAACAATGGACAGCGGTTGGGACTGTTCAGTGACACGCGCTTTGTTCTAAATCCACAGTTATTTCCAGACTGTGCTATGTCCGTTCGGTGTCATTCGGAGATAAATGTGTCTGAAGGTCCAGTTTTTCCCATGCCCCTAAAATTAGAGTCTGAAAATTTCACAGAAACACCTTTGAAATGCAGTTATGATAACCCAAAGTCTTTCCAGCGAGTGTACCACCCATTTAAAACAAGATCTTACTGACTTAAATAAAAATATATTTACTTAATATTTGCCTCCTTTGTTATATAAATATGGGCTGTCATATTATGAATTCATGAATAGATACAGAGTATATATTTATTTTGCTTTTTTAATGAAAAGCAATGTGATAACAGTGGTCATCTAAGTTGGTTGTCATTTGGTTCAAGTAGTAGTTTTTCTTACAATGGTAGTATCAACTGTGTAACATGAAATAAGTGTATGTGATGATTGATTGCAACATGTTATTTATCAATAGAAATGAGTTGAATAGATAAAATCTGATTTTTCTTTGTGTGCAAGGTAAATACTAATCAAAACAATTTACATTTAGACATTAACAGCTTAAAACACACATCAAAGTAAGTCTTTATGACTATGGCAACACTACATTTACATGAGGCAGAGACTCTGTCAAACTGTCAAAATTGCCCATATTTATTTTGTTGGTTTATGTTCACTTACTATGGTTGAGGTTATACAGTGTTGCCACGTTTTCAGGTCATTTCTACTTGGATTGAAATATTTTGTAACTTTGGTCTACAGTATCTCGACAATGAGTTCGGTGAGGTGACTTTTTTAAAGATTATTATTTAGATTGTGGAATAACCAATGTTATAAATATTTATTTATAATAGTTCATTGATTTTGGGCATAAATACAGCACATTTGGTGTTAGAATGTGTGGATTTTTGTGCACCTACAATGGTAGAGATAGGGAATTTCATGGTATTGCAATCGCAAATAACTCGAAAAGTAGTTCGGTGATATGTGTTTTTATAATTTTGTATATTATCAAACATAACTTCAAGAATAATATAAAACGAATTTTGGTCGATTTCAAGGATGGTAATGAATTCAATGAACAGCGGTTGGGACTGTTCAATGAAGGTGCTGTGTTCTATGTCAACATTTTTATTACTAGGAAAACGCTAAAGTCCCGCGCGTTGATGGATGAGCGGTTTTTTGTAAGTTTTTTGTTTGCGTTTTTTGCGTTTGTTTGCACTTTTTCTTGCAAGTGCTTTTTGAATGCATTGTAGGTGATTGTTGTCAAGTTTTTATTGTTATTGTTATACTTGTTAATTGTATTATAAAACCTCAAAAAACTCATATTAAAACCTTTGTTTCCGTGGATTCTGACTAACTTTTTCAACTTTTTCTTTCAAAAGGTACTACATCACCATAACCTTAATGTCCATGTGAAATCTGAACGTTGTAGTCCCACCGTTTGGTCAGAATCGGTCCAAATGTGACGAAAATATCGCACTAAAAATTAAAAAACTAATATTAAACCTTTATTTCTATAGATTCTAGCTAATTTTTTCATTTTTTTCTTTAAAAAGGTACTTCAACACCATAATCTAAATGTCCATGTGAAATATGAACGTTTGTAGCCCCACCCGTTTGGTCAGAATCGGCCCAAATGTGACGAAAATATCGCACTAAAAATTCGAAAAAAATCTTAAAAGTACGATATTCATGAGAAATATTTCTTCGATTGCACCCCAAAAACAATACACCTCTAAGTTCAGAGAAAACGAAGGTCGTGTCAAATTTTCATCAAGATCGCATATGCCGTTTACCCGGAATCGAGCGAACAGACGGAAAAAAAAAAAAAAAAAAAAAAAAAAAAAAAAAAAAAAAAAAATTGGAGCTAAATTTTTTGGGGGGGTCTGTGAAATTGAAGTTTTCGCTACGCTCGCTACGCTCATCCAATTACGCCAGTATACAAAACATGAGCAGAAATGCACGCTATGCCCCACGTTGGGCGCCAAATGAGCAATAACGAGCTTTTAGTTCCTTGAAAAATTATAAAAATATTGAAATTTGAAAAGTCGCGCCTAAATGAAAATTTGGAAAAATTTTCAGATGTTGAATATTGTTAAAAATAATTCCTCGGGGTAGAATTATTTTTAGAATGCCTCGGACTAAACTCAACCGGGATCGCTGATGGTCAAGAAAGGTGTAAAAATATCAATAGTAGCCCAATCTAAATTTATCAAAAACAAATTAATCTAAAATTAGTCAAAAATTTACTGAAGTTAAAATTTAAAATAATTTTTGAGAACACAAATCGAAGAACACAAGTATAAAGAAGGTCCCCTATTAGCTAATACTGTATCACCTTTTGTGCCATTTTTTTAACGCGTTTTTAGGTCATTTGAAGTTATGAATTCGCAAATTTTCTCGATAACCGACACCAACAGCTTTCACTTTCGAACATGCCCTGGTTTTTTCAACCCCCCCCCCTAGATACGTAGATAGTTTTTTGGTTTTATATTATGTGAACATCTTGAAAATGAATCCCATTAATTAGGCTATCCGCCACTGAATAAAATATACCTGCCCAAATCATGACAATTACAAAGACCAGTGGCGTAGGAACTTTTTTTTTTTAGTGGGGGGGGGGGGGTCACACTAAAGTTGACTATGAGGCTGGTGGGCAAACCGGGTCTGGGGCAAGCCCCAGCAGCCGGAGGGTTTTTTGCCGCAGGAGAGTCTTTTTTAAAGGTGCCCTTGATAGGTGGCCTAAAACACGTTTTCAAGCAATTGTAGTAAAAAAAAATCATTGGACTTTTTTAAATATTATTAATATTTGTATTTAAAATGTGATATTTTTTTAATTTAGGGAAAATGGTTTGATTTTCTGTGTGGCCAATACAATCAGTGTGCCTAGTGTTAATATCCAGCCATTTGGAAGAGTTTTTGTCCCTCAATTTCATACAGATATATTTTATTTCACCCAACTGTAAATTTAATGTTATTTTTTTTGTTATTTTTTTTTTTATTCAAAAAAACTTTTTTGTTCATATTGGGTACTAAAACAGCCAATTTATTTCTTTGTGAAATTTTTTTTGTCCTGTCTGTTGGGGTTTTTTTTAATTGTTTAGTTTGATAAAAGACCCCTTCCCTTAAAAGGTTAAAATATCACATTTTAAATAAAAATATTAAAATAGTGAAAAGTCCAATGTTTTTTATTTAGCCTACAACGTTACTCCCTTTTTATATAGTTTCATTTTAATAAGCAAATTGAAATTTTAAAAAGGGGGTTTACTTTTTATTATTATTATTATTTTTTTTTAAAAATTTGACAATAATAAAATTTTAAGTGTACAACCTCATAGAAATTTAGAAAAGGGCCTAGGCCCCAGCCAAAGTGTTAACTTATATGCTTTTTATACGTCTTAAAACCACATTTAAAAAATCAATAGAAAAAAATTAACAAAAAATACAAAATTAGAGGGTAAAAGGTGAAAAATGACAGAAAAAATAGCAGTAAAGGTGGAAACAATGATGGTAGTTAAAAATATAAAAAATAAATTTGGAAAGGGTGAATAAATGATGGTGAACAATGAAGTCAAGGGGGTACAAATAATGGTAAACAATTTTTGATATTTCCGTTTTGTCATTACTTGTTTTATCGTTTCTTTAAGAAATTTTAAAAAATGGTTCCTAATACAATTTTGAAATGTCTGGAAGTCTTACGTCCCCCGGTAGAGTGTTCCATAACGATGCAGAAGATAGTAGAACCCCTTTTTGATATGATAAAGTTCGGCACGGGGGAGGGATATCAAATTCCTGGGTTATTTCTAGGGGTTTTATTGTCTAGAGTGATACGATGAAAGGTTTCAGATCTGCAGAACCAGTGATTTGTTGTCGAAGGAACTTCACATCAGCTTCTTTGCAGAAATTTTCAAGGGAAAGGAAGGTCGCAAGCAGTAGCCTCTGCGCGCACTTCGAAAAAAAAATTGATTTTTGTAAAATAGCCTTCGTGGCACGGTTTTGAATGCCTCAAGTTTGAAATTGCTCTATAGTCGGTTTCCCAAAGAGGGATCCAAAGTGATGATGGGCCGAACAGAGTTGATATGCAGTCCAAATTTGTACGAGGCTTCGGCCGTTTAAGTTTTTGTTAAAAATCCAATAATTTTGAGGCACGATTTTTTAAATTCGTGTGCAAATTTCCATTTAGATCATTTGTTAATGAAATTCCAAGCTTTTTTAATTTGAATACTTTTTGGGGGTGTTTTCCCTTAAAAGGAGTAGACTTTTTTGAAATAAATTTTTTGATTATTAAATGAAAGTATTGAGTTTTTAGAGATTTTTTAAGGACATTTTGTTTTTTGTGGCCCAGGTATGTATGCTTTTTGAGATCGTTTTGCAAAATTTCAAAATCAAGAATTGATCTAATGGGAGCATAAAGGGGGGGGGGGGTTGAATATCGCAAACGTATGGGTTAAAGAAACACTTTGAGGTAGATCAAGCAGTAAATATCAAAAGCAGGGGGCCAATTACTGAACCTTGGGAACTCCAGACCCTTTTAAAGGGAAGGAAAGAGAACCACTAAATATGACACACTGAGTCCGCAGTAGGAAGATTTAACCACTGGTAGAATTACCTCTAATTTTTTAGCCTGCATTTTTTAAAAGAAGTCTTGGTTTGAGGAAACCCGACAAAAGCCTTTTGCCAGCAAGTGCAACAACAACTTGTTTTACACTTGTCCTCAAGGCGGAAAACCAGTCGTCTTTGCTCGAGTCAGCATTTTAAAGTGATCGCCGAGGGAAAAGCCATGTTTATTATGTTTATTTGATCTTGTTTTGCAGATGTTCTAGAATGCGGGTGACACGAGCTTCCCATTAATTGGACGCTATCGAGGTAGCGATATGGGGGTATTACAACTCTCTTGGGTCCCCTTTTTAAAAAAATGGAACGACGTTTGTTTTTTTTCCATCATCGGGAACAGGCCAGTGGAATCGTAAGTTAAAATTGAACATAATGACGGGGGAAATAGTAACGCACAATCTTTTTGAATTCTTCCGGGGGGATCGTCAGGCCGTGGGAGTACTAGGGCGATATGGCTGAGGAGAGTCAAAACTTTTTACAGAAAAAAACAGATTTTTAGAGCGGAAAAGGAATGCTGCAAAATTGGGATGGAAAAAGGGGGCTGGAACTGTCACTTTTTTGAAATTCTTTGAGAAAGATTTATTGAATGCGCAACAATGTCCCTTTGAAACTTAAATTCCTGCCATTTGCGAGAAATTCTTTGGAGCCCTACGCCCTTACGGCTGTGAATGATTTCCCCAAAAAGGGTTTTTTGTCATTTTCCCAAATTTCCCCAGGGTTTTACTATGCGCCTCCGCACGACAGTTTTAACCGATTACGAATAATTTGTACTTTCCCAGCGAGCACCGTCGGCGATTTTTTTCCCCTTTTTTTAAACTTTATCTCCGCTGTATAAAAATACTATCCATTAGTTTCCTGGGGACCCTCTGTTATTTTTTAATTTTCACTTTTTGGGTACATCGTTCACACACTGCCAAAATTCAGATTTTCCCTTGTACCAAGCTTCATTAATGTTATATCTAAAAAAAAATTACGAAAGTCGGAGGACAGTATCTAGAAAGGTTCTCCAGTTTGCCCTGCTGTAGCAAAATACTTCCCAGTTTTTGAATTTTTAAACTTTCTGTTTGCTCTCAAAATTTTAGCAAGATAGCAAGGGGACGCTGACTCCAGGGAAAAAGTTGATAGACGAACAAAAGAAGGACATTGCATGAAATAGATCCAATACGACTTGAGGAGGGAGGTTCGGTTGCTTCCGTTGTTTGTTGAGTGAGAGAAGATCGTAAAAAAAGGCGAGGGAAAGATTCAGATATTGGTTTTTAGCTAAAAGGGGCCTCAGAATTCCAGGTTACATCCAGATTTAAATCCCCGCACAAAAATCTCCCTTGTAGTTTGCTTGAATGGATTAGCCTTTAAAAATGATTGAATAATTTATCGTTCACTTTTAGACGTTTTGGTGCCCGTAAGCAGAAGCCCGCAATATTTCTCTCCAGATGATGATTCTACCCAATAATTTTTTGCCCCCTCCAGTCAAGCTCGCAGTTTTAAAACTAAAATTGCTTTTAATTGATTACCGACGAAATCGGTGGCAGTCTGCTTGGGAGTGAAACACTGCACACAAAAAAAAATAATAATTTGTCTAAAATTTGTGGCTATCTGCCTGGAAATCGTCTCTTACGAATCTTTCTAAAAAAGTTTAAAAAAAACATTCCTTTTGTTTTCAAGCCCGTTGTAGTAAAAAATTTGTATAATCGGTAGTAAATATTTTGGGGCGACTCCGGGGCCTTGGGAACCCGGGTAGAAGCGACTCCCCCATCCGCAAAAAAAAAATAAAAAAAAAGAATTTTTTTTTTAATTTTTTTTTGCAAAAGGTTTTTTTTAGCCCACTTCTCGGTTACCGTTTGGCCCGAATATAGGGGGGGTTTTTATCCGAAAAAAAAATTTCCCCCAAATTCGAAAATTTTTTATCCGCGGACTAGACTTTCCAATGTTTTCAAACGTTTGAATATTCCGCGCCCTACAACGAGTTCCAACGATGGCTGACAGCGCGCCACGCGTACACTCACTAGCGCCCTCTATGGCAAACGCGTTTCCTCCAATCGCAACGCTCGGTGATGTGAGTTTGACCTTCAGAGATGCTAGCAAAGATGGAAGAAACTCAAAAATGTCAAACCACACCAACTACAGTTTAAAAGACGTAAAAAGTGTTCAAATAAAATATTCTCACATTCTTTCTCGGGATAGTTGATCGGAAATATCAGTGATATAGACGCAAGAAAACCAATAAAGAAAGTTTATTTTCGACGCCGTGTAGGAATTCACGTCTCCCTGTTCTCGCATCCAAGTCCTGTTACTGTTTATCGTAATAAATTACGTAGGCTAGTAAGCGTTATCATACAAAAGAAGAATCAGTGAAAAAAATTAAGTTTCGGAATTGGATAATAAAATTCGCCGTTTGCATGCAGCCTAGGCCTAGGCTTACTTTTTACACGCGTAGGGCCTAGGCTGTAGACTTGTGAGGTCCTTGGCTAGGGCTAGAGTAGGCCTATGCCCTAGGCCTAGTCGATGTGATGTTTGGCCTAGGCCTAGGCCTAAACATTAATAAGAAGGAAAAATACTCGCCAAACTAAGGTATAAATTCAAGTTATATAGGGCTAGGCTACCGGTAACACATTTTAAAACTTTATTTTTATTTTGTCAGCTACATTATTTTTGTATTTTTTGTATTTTTTCTTGTTTTCTCTTCTCAAAATCACTACCCTATTATATGCGAGACCGTACTATATTCGGTCAATACGGTAAATAAATAATAAATAATTGTATGAGTCTACCCAGTCAGTTTTTTAGACGAGTGAGCGAAGCGAATGAGGATTCTGTTACGCTCTACTCGATCGGGCCTTGGCCGTGAGCATTGTCCAATGTATTTTATGTATGTATGTATGTAAAATGTCTGTCTGTCCAGGGTCATACGGCCGAACGGCCAAATAGATTGAGCTGCAATTTTAACAGACATCCGTGACCAGGTAACTGAGAACTGTTAACAAAACGAGCCCAATCCGTGCGATTTAAACTTACAATAAATAAAAATCTTAAAATTTGAACTTAGATTTCACATGTTTCATTTGCAAATACGTATAGAAGGCACAGCCATGGTTATATAAAATAAATTAAACACATTGATTTCAGACGGATAAAAAATCACACAGTCGGTGGTTATCACCCCGTGGTTTTTATTTTTTTTTTCCTAAGTGTCAATGTCATGCGATAGAAAGTCTATATTATAGATATAGCGGACATTTGCCAGAGATGGCTCGCGCCAAAACGAACTCCATTTCACAAACGTTAGCTGGTAAGTAGAATATTACTCCTCGAAACTAGAGGCGAGCTCTGGTAGTTGTCGTCGGGGACCTCTCCTCCTCCGCAACGACGACGACCATAACGACACGAACGATGACAAAGACTATGACGACCACGACGTGAGAACCCCTCTTTTCCTTTTACCTACTTGTAGCTGATTCTGTTCTGCATAGAGTTTTCCTTCCTATATCCCCTAGATTAGAGTTGCGTATTATAACCTAACAGTTGACGCGCCTTTAATCCAAATCAACTTAACCTCAACTATGCCAAAGCCTCCATTCAGTACGAAGACGGCGACAACGACTACACGATTGGTTGACGCCCTCTGAAACCATACTATGAAAACGCCAAAGTCGTTGTTAACGAGTGAGCAAGCTATGTGGTGGGTACTCGGTAACACTAGGGAAACGCCAAAGTCGTTGTTAGACGAGTGAGCAAGCCATGTGTTGAGTACCCGGGAACATCCCCTTTCCTCCCTAAACTTAAGGCTGAATCTAGCTAGCAGGGGCATTTTCTCACAGTATATTAGGCTAGATTGGCGCATTAGGCCTTACAGTGTTGACGCACCCTTATAACAACTAATCTCAAACCCCTCTTATTTATACTCATAATATACTAGGAAAACGCCAAAGTCATTGTTAGACGGTGAGCAAGCCATGTGTTGAATACTCGGTAATATTAATATATCATGAGTATAAATGAGAGGGTTTGAGATTAGTTGTAGTAAGGGCGCGTCAACACTGTAAGGCCTAATGCACCACTCTAGCCTAATAAACTGCGGAGGAGAATATGCCCGTGCTAGCTAGATTCAGCCTTAGGTTTTGGGGAGGAAATGGGGATGTTTCGGGGTACTCAACACATTGGCTTGCTCACTCGTCTAACAACGACTTTGGCGTTTCCCTAGTATAACTGATTTTCGTGGGGTTGCACAACGCTGTCCAGCCATTCCCCCCCCCCCCCCTCCACCCGCTACGTATCACTAGCTTGCTTGTCTCTTGGCCCAGCCAAGACTCTCGCTGATTTGTTATGTTTACGTTTTAATATAAGATAACGACTAACGAGACAACAAGTGTAATCTCATTCAATTTACCATAAAAAAAAAATTTCCCCCGACTCCTTGAAAATGGAGTCGACTCCGACAGGAGTCTGGTACCCGAGTACCCGATGTCATCCCTAGTAAAAATCCTAAAAATCACCCAACAAGCTATAAGTTAGCAAATGAATCGAATACCTGGCTTGACCACTGGGGGGGTCAAGCCAACAAGTGGGGGGGGGGGGGGGGTTTCCCCCCATCCCCATAAAAAAAAGCTTCCAGGAATTTTGTACCGTGTCTGTTATAAAGTCTTTCTTTTTTTCTTTGCCTTTTTTGGCTGTGACAATGACTCCTGTAGGGAAGCTTGACGTTTTTTGTTTCCTCGCTCCTTCGCTTTTTTATGCTCCTCACTTGCTACATGCTTATGTAAAGTGTCTTTACGATCATGCTCTAGGCGGCAGTCGCAAAAATTACACATTAAAATACTTCCATTACGAACATAAAAACTTTCCTTGTTGAATTCTTCTGCGCGTTTTTTAACTGACACAGACACTTTGGGCATTTTGCCGAGCTCGCGTAGCAGTAGTAGGCCGAAATGTTGACACTGTGCTGTGACTACGAACTAGATCACGTTTGTCGGCTGCATACCGAAGGCGGTAGGCCAGAGTTCGGCTGGCCTCCCGGGAATTGTTTGTTCGGGTTGTCACGTGGTCGACTAGAGTGCGCATGCGAGGTGCGTCGTGGGCGGAGAGGCGAGGTACAGCTGACTGCCTGACGCATGGAGAGGGGGAGATTGGATTCAAGCACAGAGATCACGAGATGCCGCCGAGGGAACCCGGGTGGGACGGTAATTTTGTATTTTGATGAGATTTTCGTCAATTTCGGTGTTATTTCGCGAATTACAGGAAAGTTGTAGATTTCGTGGTGAAGGGTCAAAATCGCGTTATTTCGCGTTTTCAATTTCGGTATAATTGGGATCCTGAATTAACATCTCGTCCCCATTTTTGCATTATTTGGGGTTAATTTCAAATTTCGTTTTATTTCGTAACGCGATTTTTACGTGTCTACTGATCTAATACACAAAACAATGCATCAAAAACGTCTGACGGACAGTTTTGAAGGTTATCCACCATGCCTTAAAAATGTTAGAAAAATATTTCATCACCCTTGAATTTAAAAAACCGCCCCCCCTGCTTGGAGGGTGCGTTGCTTTTGTAGATGATCCTCATCTTTTTCCCAAATAGCAAAAAATAAGATAGGTCTTTGACCAAAACCGAATAAAAAAAACCCTCCCAATCATGAAAATTAAAAAGGGTAATCCATTACTGTGTAATACAAAAAAAATGCAGAAAAAAAAGTTGAGGCTTTTTGATTTATCCACTATCCCTCGAATTTTTGTAAAATTTTTCCCTCTGGGGATGCCTTGATATTTTTTTTAGTTATCGTTATCAAATGGTAAGGCATTATCGAATCGATATTATCGTATTACGAAAATATCGATATCACCAAAAAGCCTTTTTCCGCCCTAAAAGGGGAACCTAAAGTGTGGCAAGTGTGTCAAAACAATACAATCGGTTCATTTTCTACTTCCTGTCTTTATGTCTGTGTTGGGTTCCATTTCGCATATAGCTTTTTCCCAAAACAAAATCTCGAGTGTGACACCATCACCCCACTAGGCGGGGCACAATGTGACATAATCTCAGTTTCAAGTTTGATTTGTGCCACTTACCAATTTTTTGATTTTCGATAATCAAAATACTTTTTTTTTATCAAAAATTATCAAAATTATATCCATTTTGATTATCTCCTTTTATCCCTAATTTCATCCCCCCTTGGATTTAGAAAACCCGGCCCCCCTGCTTGGGGGTTTTTGAAACGTTGCTTTTGTAGATGCCCCATCATCTTTTTTCCCAAAAGTCTCCAGGTATTCATTCCCCCCCCCCCCATCACCCTCGGGCCCCATAACCCCCCCTCGTAGTAAGTACAATCCTTTTTCCCTTTGACAACTTGCCTCACATTATGCTACCCTCCCACTTTGTACATATCCCCTCTCTTTTATAACTGAACTAAAGTTAAAAAAATAAACATGAAAAACCCCTAAATATATTCTGAGTGGGCACAGGCAAATTTACCCGCTAGCATAAAGTTTATTAGCTTTACCGAGAACACCATTCACAGGGTGGTCTTTAGTGTGGGTGTAAAAAAATTTTTACCTTAGTTTTCCCAGCCAAACGAAGGCATTTTGTAATTTTTTTTCCAAGCTTGTTTTGTGGCAAAAAGGGGATGTAATTCGATGACTAAAAACATAAATATTTTTTCAAAATTTTTTTATTTTTCAAAAGAGTACAGAAATCCCCTATCAATCTAGCCTATATAGTAAATCCCAAAAATTAAATTACTGTAAAAACCTGAAAAAATTTTTTATTTGCGTAAACCCCAAAAATTGTAATTTCGTTTTAAAGAAAAATAAAAACACTGCCAATTTTTTGTTGGCTCATTGGCTTGTGGTAGGGGCTTTGTTTCCAATGCAAAAGGTCTAGGTTCGTTTCCCCGCTCTAGGCAGGTTTTTTAACTTCTTTTTGGGTTTCAATCAGTTTTTTGGGCTTGGAATTATAAACGGTGATTTTGGGAGCCGTCCTGCAACGGGCACATAAAAAATTTCTATGGTTTTTTCCAAAATTAACCTTAATGATTCTGGTGCTGTCCGCGGTGTTTCCTCTAAATATGCCGGCCCTCTAGTTTCATTGTTCTCTCGTCGAGGGTGTCTGACTTAGGGTTGGCGGTTCTCTTTAAATTTAAGTCCCCCCCAAAAAATCAGTTCTGTGACTGGGGGGTTGATTCAAATACAAATTATTTAAAAACAAACCCAATCAAATGAGCATCCCAAAACTTGTTTCACGCGAGGCCAAAATAGTCCCCAAGTCCCAAACGGAACTACACATGAAAAATTAAACTCTAGTTTGAAAAAAAAAAAATCATTGTTAAAAAAAAACCGTTTTTATCACTAGGTAACGTAGGGGTAAGTAAGTGTCTGTTGCCTGCTTTAAATTTGTTTTCCTAAATTACCATATCATTTCAAAAAAAACTATCGCTTGATTTTACACGCCCCCCTTATTTTGGGAAATTTCAAAAAAAAATAAAAAAAATAAAAGAATTTAAATTAAAAAATAACTTTTTTTTTAAATTAATGATAAATTGCCTGAGTTTTCTCAAAAACAAAACTTTTTAAACAATATTAGGGCCAAGTCCTATGTTTTTTAACGTTGGGCCCAAGCAAAAGCTTAATACCCAAACCACTTCTCATCTGGTTTAGGGAGACTTGTTTCAAAAATTTTTTATCGATCATTGGCCCTAAGAACGATTCGGATTGTTTCCCCAAAAAAAAAATTTTATTCTACCACAGTTTTTTGATGATTTTCCGGGAACCCGTGTACACGGCTTATTTCCGCGGTCTTTTTCCTGGGAGTATGATACGTGCCCGTCCCCTCTGTAAGGTTCAGCTGGCGTTGATTTGTGTGGGGGGGGAAATGCGCAACGTCATGCGCGGGTTATATTGCGGGGTGGCCTATTTTAAAAAATCATTTTAAATGCTAGACGCGGAAAAAACGTGAGGTTTTTTTGAGAGTTTTTTTTGGAAAAAAAAATTGTGCACTTATTTTTACGCAGGCTAACTTTCCTCAACGTTTGCCTCCTGAAATGCCTCTCCTTGGTACCCCACCACACCAACGCTCATTGCCTCGACGATCTTCTTCTTTTTCGGACGGAGGAGAAGGGAAGCTTTGGATCTCCTGGGTCGGAATTGAGCCTGATGCAGCACTATTCGGGGTGACTAAAAATTTAAAATATAGCATCAAAAACGAAAAAGGGTTTGGTAACCACATTTTTTGTATTAGGTAAGAGGAAAAAAAAATTTTAAAATTTTTTATTATATATCTTTTAAAAGCTTTTTAAAATTAAACTTTAAACACATTAAAAATTTTTTCTATAAAAAAGGACCTTTAAAACGTAGCGCCGGGGAGTGTCCCCATTCACTCAAACGGCTTTCATTCGTTAGTCGGTGCTGTGTGCACGTTGAAAATCCCCGAATCGCTGAACAGATTGCGTTCCAATTTTAAAAAAACCGGTACGGTTTACTAGGACTCTTAAAAAATCAGCTAGCCCATGGTTTTAAAACCCACAAAAAATAATAAATTAAAAAATAGTTTCAATTTTTAGAAATTTTTTTAACGAAAATGGTTTAGTTTTTTTGGATACGTAGCGGCGAGCAAAGATTCCCATTCATACACGGGAGAAAAAACCCGGAATGTTTTTTTTTTCTTTTTTTTTTTTTTGTTTTTTTGTGTGTCTGTTAACAATTTCCGGCAAAACCGTTTTCCCCCGTTTGTGATGAAATTTTAGGAGGCCTTTCAAAATCTCTGAACTTAGAACCCCACTTTTTTTGAGCCAATGGGAATTTTTTTTTCAAAAAAACCAATTTTACGTTTTTTTTCGAATTTTAAAAAAAATTTCTTCGACTTATAACTCTACTGCTTTACCCGTTGAATATTTTTTCAAAACCTTTAAAATTTTATAAATTAAATATTTGTGTAAAATTTGAGCGAATCGAAAAAATATTTCTCATGAAAAAAAAAATTTTACAGTTTTTTCTTTTTTTAAAAAAATTCTTTGACTAATAACCCTACATGTTTTTCCCTTTGTAATGTTTTTTTTTCACAAAACCCCTTATTGAAATGATCAATAGAAAAGTTTTAAATTTGAGCGCAACGGAAATTATTTCTTAAAAAAACCCGCATTTTCGATTTTTTATTTTTTTAACACTTAAAATTTAAATTTTAAAAAAATTAAATTTTTTTTTTTTATTAATTTAATTTTTTTTAAAAAATTCAACTTAGAAATGTTTTTTTCCCAGAAAAACAAAAAATCCGCATCCCCAAATGGCACTCAATCACCAATTACCTCATCCAAAAACGCGGGGGGACTTAAGCGTTTCCTAGTAAAAAATATTTTTTGTTTGTTATTTACCGGGCGTAAAATGCCGTGTAAAAGGGTTTTAATATTGTTGCAGTCAAGGTCCCCCCAAATTCCGCTCGTAGATTGGAAAAACCTTTGCAAATTTTCCGTATTTCGTACGGGGCTATTTTACCATAGTAGGCCCTTTTGCCACGATAGGACACCTGCTTATAGCATTTCAAAAATTTTTTAAAAATTTTTAAAAATACAATCCGAATTAAAAAATCTTTCCCCGACCAGGGGTTTGACCCACGTCTCCCATATTTCGCTAAAAAGGCCCCTTTACCCAAATAGCTGGGAAAAACGACAAAATTGTTTTTAAACGATGAGGAGTCATGTGTTGGTCCCCGGGAATATTTGCTTTTTAAGTTTAAAAATTATTTTATTTACTCTAGCCTATGATGGGTAGGGAGGCTAAGGTAGGGGGAAAAAAGTCTTTTGGGGGTACTCTCCCACATCTTTCACTCACTGTTTAACAGATTTTGGGCGTTTCCCTATACTTTAAAAACGTTAAAAAAATGTGCTGTAGGTCTTTCTTGTTTTATATCAAAGGAGGGCACTTTTTACGGTAAATTTTCTTCTTTCTATCCCCCCAATCGCCTATCACCATCATGGTTGTCTATACCATATATATAAAAAAACCACCACAAAGCGCTACAAAAATTTAAATCAAAGCGGGACAAAAGTCGGGGTTAAAATCAAAACTCGACAAAAATCGAAAAATAAAAGCGGTGGCTAAATAAATTTGTTAATTTGCACGTCTCTTGACTTTCCCCAGAATGACAAAGGTGTTGGGGTTTAAAAGTACAAACAACTTTAAATTAGCGCAGTTGTCATACAGATCGGCGCAGATTTTAAAAAAAATCTCTCGCATTCCGCAAAAGGGGCCAACTTTGATGTATTTCTAAAACGTTATTAAATAAAGGAAGATTTTCTCACTTGGTGTCCCCCCGACACTTATAAAACCAAGATGGCGGCAAAAAACAAAAATTTTATAGAAATAATTTATTCTCGCAACCAAAGGTCAAAATAAAAAAAACACAAGGGGTAAAGAAACTAAAAATTTGGGTTTTAAAAAGTAGAAAAAAATTAAAAAAAATAATTTCCAAGATGGCCCGGGAAATTTTTGAATTTAAACATATACCGTATTTTAATGGAAAACCCAAACTTAATTTTATTTTTTGAGTCTTTTTAAAATATGTATTAACCCTTTGGGCCACCAGTTGATTTTGCTTTTTTTTCCCCTACGGACCGTTAAATCCTATTAGGGGGGGATGGCCCCCCCGGCCTAGGGTTCCCAAAAGTCGGTGCAAAAAAGGGACATTTTTTTTGCAAATTTTTTTTTTCTAATAAATCACATATCAAAATTTGCTTATACTTTTATTGTCATTATTTTTTACTGTTTACATAAAAATCGCAGTAGCTACGGGTTCCTCCTGCCGAAATACCCTTTTAATTTTGACCCTTTAGGTGTGAAAAATGAGTCAATTTTTAAATAAAACAAAAGGCACTCAAACAAAATTCATGTTTTGTTGTTTTTATGTGAGCTTCTAAATCTAGATTTCCCTTTTTTCGAAATAGGATGAAAGTACCATTACTACATATAAGACCAGTTTCCAGTCATATTCCCTTTCTTAAAAGATGGATTTTTCCCCGGTTTGTCAGAAAACTTACATTTACGCTTAGACATGCGCAAAACTTGACACTGTCCTGCAACACCCCGCCCGGGCCTCAGGGCACGGAATAACGGAACAAGCCAAGGCTGTACTGCCACCCGAAGGGATGTCTTGCATGCAGTATCTGAGCCGCGCCGACCCGACGCCGTCCCGTGCCGCGTCAATGCGTCATCGTAGTGTACGTATATCTGATTTTCGGATAAATGAAACCCCCGCCCGTAATTATACAAAAACCCACATTTCACCCTTTTATAAAAAAAGCCCCCGGGCGCATAAACAGCATCAAAAAGAGGCTGCCCGGGGTTTTAACCACGTATGGAACCCAACCCGGCCGCCCCCTCCTACGGGCCGAAATCGCATGAATGAAACAAAATTAAAGGCCTAGGCCTTTTGTTTTTAGTTCTATGTTTTTGCTTTTTAGTTTAATTCCCGCCGCCTAGGCCTAACCCTACTTGTGTCATCTTTTTATTTTATCTTGGTTTAGTTTTTACTCTAGCTTCACCCACATCATATTATTGCTTCATCATTTGCAAGCAAATCAAAACACTTCTAATCTCACAATATATCACCTTTTTGGGAAAAATTCACACAATCGCCTTCAGATTGCCATCTCTAACTTCAGGAGCTTTACTCATTTTTCCAAAGTCAAACAGCTGAAAACCTTTTCTTTAGGGCGCACCGTTGACAATTTGAGGCCTTCATATTTTTGAGTCCTGTGAAATGGACGTGTTCAAGAATTTATCGGGAAAAAAACAAAACCAGTCGGTAAAAGAGTCAGACTCCTATGTGCTGCTATCTGGGAGATTGCCCAACAAAAGGCCGGGTTTTGGCGCAAATTAAAAGACAAACGGAAGGGACACGGAACTGTTCCTAGTCCTTTTTGGGGCCACATTTTAAACTAGTATTTAAGAATTTTTTTTAAATACTAAAATTAATCCAAGATGGCGGACCAAAAAAAATATAAAACTATAATTTTCTTGGCAACCAAACGTCAAATTAAAAAACACCGACGTCAAAAGTACATAATTTCATTGAACTAATGAAAAAAAAAATTAAAGGAAATTTTCCAAAATGGGGCCTGAATTTTGAAATTAAAAATTATTTACCTTACAAAAAAAACCACGAATATTTTTTTCTAACCATTTAATATTTGCTAGAGTATTAAAGGATGGTGTTAAAGGGGGGGCGCAAAAGGGGGGGATGTTGGGCAATAAAGAAGCAAACGTGATGTTTTGAGTGAGTTCGTTCAATAAAATTCGATATATTTAATAATTTGAAAAAGAAAAGGGTTTTTCTGACCTTTTTTTAAAACTGTTATATTCCTACTAAAATGGTATTGAGCTATTATTGTTTTACAGCGTTTGTACGGGGACGGTTTTTTACTTGTCTTCATTAGAAAAACTAGTCAAGTATGTCTTTGCTATGATAAAAAGGATTATGCTCGTGTATCCCCCTTTATCTCGCCGAGATGAGGGAGATAGAGTTTAATGCCCAGATTCCCGGAAAGAGTTCACCGAAGGAAGTGGGTTTTTTTAAAAATAAAAACGTACCCTTCTTGCTACGGGATCATGCCCTCGAGCAAGTAATCCGGGGCTCTGAAGGGAGAGGGTGTCTTCCGGATTAACCCCTTTAAACCCCGGGGGGCTCGCTCAAGATTCTTTCTCATAGCTCCTGAAATGGCAAGACTTTGGGAAACGTACCCTTACTACTTGGAATCGTTGGGTTTTAAAGAATCATAGGGGACACTCGTGCGTCAAAGGTCAGACAAAATACGACCAGAGAAAAAAGGTTGGGCTTTTCAGGAGTTTTCCCCAAACCTTTACGTCAATTTTAAAAAGTTATTAATTTGGTAAATTTGGTAATGACTGAAATATTGTTTATGATGTTTCGACAAAATGCGTGGGAATGGGGAAATGAACGAATTTTAAAGAGGCATTCAAAAGCAAAAAGTTAATGTTTGGGGGTCCATAACAAAATTAATCTAAAACGTGGAAAAAGCAAACAAAAAGATTCAAATCGACTAAAAAAGAATCATCGAACTTAAGAACATCTAAAGTTATGACGAGAAGCTTGTAGCTAGGTCAAAACCTGAGTTGATTTGAAAGAAGCCTTGGTTTTTCGAATTCTTGTTGTTCCCCGATATTATTTTCCCATTGATGGATCTTACACCCCTGCCTTGAAAAATCACTTGATGGCTATTTTGGGGGGGAAATTTAAAAATAAAAAAAAGTGGGCAAAATTCTAAAAGTAAACGCCGACAGCTGTGAAGCAAATTTACGTCGCGATATATACGGAATGACAAAATTAATCTCTAACTATAAAAATCCCAACACAACCCTTGCTTCAACTTGCCGATCTTTTTATAAGTCCCTGCACAGTAAATTCAGTGTTGACAGACCCTGATGATTTGCAGCCACAAGATTAGGATGGGTGGAAGAACGGTTTGAAGCTGTTACAATCTCCTTTCACCTGCCCAACTGCAGTGGGGCAATTAAAAAATGTAAATTTCTCGAAAACAAATGTGCCCCAAGATGCGTTTCAGGGCACACAAAAATAGCGTGTACTGAACTTTTTGGTTGCACAAAAAAGAGACAGGATGAGAGGCAAAAAACTACAATCTGAATACAGACACAGAAAACGATGAGGAACTTTTGAATATAATGGGGATTTTTAAAAATACTTTCAGTAAAGGTAGTGCCCTTAAAGTATTTTGTAAAGTATCTGTGTTTTTCGGTTGTTATTTCAAAACGTAGAATCATAAAGGGAAAACTCAGAAAAACCATTAATTTCTTAAAAAAACTCACAATCAGAATTTTCTTTTTTTTAGTAATTAGGTGCCTTCCCCTTAAAAAAATGCTACATTTTTAATATAATATATAATTTGGCAATTTCCACTTCATATCAGTTAAATTTTAACTGAAATTTTGGAAAAAGAGGATACTTTGTGAAAGGATTAGCAAAATATACCATATTTTCATTAAATTTCCATTTGTTTAATTAAAGACAAAACAACATACATTTTTGAGTTTTCACTCCAATTAAAAATTTTCAACAAAAAACTTCTCATAAATTTTTTTGTAATGACTGTTTTAGGAGTTAAAGGGAAAAAAGTGTAAAGGGCTCGCGACGCTCCCGGCGCCACCTAATTTGTGCCCATAGCAACAAAAATGACACAAAATGTTCACCCGTTAATTCTCTACAATCACTTCCACATTTTTTTCTGTCTGAAAATAGTTATTGACTTAGAAGCCAATAAAGGCGTTTGGGGTCCCCGGGCGCCGCCGACGCCTCTGCGCATTTCTCGAAATGCCAGGAAGGGGGGAAAAAACTCTATGGCCTAAATGAAAAAAATGCCCTTTTCCGCTATACTCTTTCACAAAAAGCCTACGAGACGAAAATCATACAGGGTTTCTCCCTACTAATGGGCTCCACCCCCACGGGTGTACATGAGAACTTATAACGCCCGGCAGCCGCAAGTTTTTTTGGGCATCCTTTTACAAATACATTTTTGTAGTTCTAATATGGCTTCGGGGTTTTGGCTCCATTGGCTCCACGGGTATAAAAGGGTGGCAAACTGGAAAGGACGGGTGAAACCCATTTTTAATCTGATTTCCTCAGCCCCGAAGCCATTTAGAACACAAAAAAGTATTGTAAAAATTTATGCACAAACAAACTTTTGGCTGCCGGCTTAAAGTTTTTTCATTACCCCCATGGTGGGGGGGGAACCTATGCGGAAGCATATTTTGAGCAGTCCGGGATTATGATTCAGACATGCCCTTTTGGAAAATTAAGGTTGCCAAAAAATATCCAAAAGGTACCATAATCCATACAGTTTTCCATATTGTAAGCCAACTAGGAGCCAAAACATCGCCAAGAAATAACCAAAATGTAAACCTATGCTCGCCAAAAGATGCCCTGTATCCAAAAGTCGTTTTTGTGTCAAAATACGACTACTTGGATACCTTGGATACCTAAAAAATTAGCTTATATTCCCCTATGGCAACCACATCCTCACCATTTGTCACTTTAAAATCCATATGGCACTGAATTGTTAACCAAATTTTTCAAATGGTTTAATATAGTGGCCAATGGTCCCCCAAAACTATCCATATGGTTGCTAAAAATATCCATATGGATGCCCTAGCTCTGTAGCGCGATCTAGGGGCGAAATATGTAGCTAAAAAAAAAAAAAAAATTTGTTTTATATAAACCGAATTACATGTAGCTATTTCGTCGTAATTTCTGACACCAGTTGATTTCCTTAGGGGGAAAAAACAAATATTTTTTCAAATAACTATAAAGTTTTTTAAGTTAGCTGTTTGAAACCCCTCCCGCGGGACTCCGACGTAAACCAAGCTATAACCCCTTGGGGTCGGACGGCTTGGATGCGGGGAAAAACCCCCTATGGGGTTAATCAAAACTACTTTTCTATCGTTTTTATTGGCGCTTTCTTTGGGGACCTAGGATGTTTTGGAATAGTTTCAGTATTTGCAAGATTTCGTACCCTCAAAAAATTAGCTTAAAATTTCAACTTAAATTTTTTTCCACTATCAACAAAAAAACTACAACTCAAAAATATTACAACAAATTTCAAAATAACAACCTTTTCTATCAATCTATCTTCTTACTATTTTTTATTCAAATAAAGTTTTTTTTTCATAAACAGTAGGGGAAAATCGTTTTTAAAAAAGTTTTTCTTTTCCCTTGTTTTAAATTCTTATAAAAAAAACTTTTGCAATTATTTTTTCATCACATAGCTTGGGTTGTTTTTTTACAGATGTTTTTATTTTTAAATAAATAATTCTGCCTGCCCCAAAAAAGTTTAACTTTGCAAAAAATTGCTAACAGGGGGCGAAATTAACTTTTTTTTCCCTAGCCCTTCGGGTATGCAACAATAGCCTTAGCCCGAGAGCATATTTTTCTAGCCCGCAATCAAACGGTTAAATTTTATGTAAAACGGCATACGTAAATGTTTAAATCACAATATTCGTCGGGTTTTTTTGGGGTGGTTGGGAGATAGTGAGTGACCGAAAAAGAATTTTACCTAAATTATTAATTTAGCCTAAATTAAAAAATTTTTATTTTTTTTACAATTTAGAACAAATTTTTATACTAGGAGCGAACTGCATTTGGAAAATCGTAAAGGGTTATCGTTTGGGAATTGGGAAAACCCGGAAAAAGTACTCGCCTGTCGGGGTAGTTTAAATAATTTTTACTACCCCAGCAAAATTTACTAGCCTCGGGCGAGCGGGCGGCGTTTTTTTCGACCCCTGTGCTAATAATAAAAAATTGTTTCCCACCTAAGGCATGTTAAGTTTAATTAATTGTTAAATAAAATTTACCTGTTCTATTAAAATTTTTTTAAAAGTGCTCAGTATACTATGGGGTTTCGGGAATTTTTAATGTTTTTTTTTTTCCTTTTTTTTTTTTTTTTTTTTTTTTTTTTTGGGGGTTTTTTTTTTTTCTGGGTTTAGACCCAAATAAGTTTCGTTATCAACCTAAAAGTTCGAAGATTTTTTTTTTTGTTCAGTTGGTGAAAAGAAAATAAATATGTGCTGGATATGTTTCATTTTTAAAAAAACGTATAAAAAATGTAAGCACCAAAATAAAATTATCTGAAAAATTCAAATTGGGTTTGGTGTGTAAAAGGGCCCCCCGGGGAAAATAAAAAATTTTTAATTTTTTAAAAATTTTAATAAAAACCTTTTTTTTGGGGAAAGTTTTTAAAAAACCCAAAAATTAAAATATTCTCCTAATTGTTGGTTAATTGGGTTTTTCAAAAAAACAAATTTTTTTAAATTGTTTGTTTTTAATAATACCATTCCTTTTTTTTTTGGGCATATATTGTTTAATTTTTACCAATTAATTTTTTATTCAAAAAGGTAAAAATTTGGTTTTTTGGTTTTTTTTCCTAAATCCACCAAATTTATTTAAATTATTTTTTAAAAATATACTCAAAAAAATAGGGGTTATAAGTAAGAATTTTTTTTTTTACAAAAAGGAAGCGTTTTCCCCCAAAATTTTTTTTGGGGCTTTTGTTGATTTTTTAAAAATTTTTTTAAATTAAACAAAAAAAAAGGTTTTTTAAAATGCGAAAAATTTTTTCAAAAAATTTTTTGATTTCCTCAAAAATTTACCCAATATTTAATTTAAAAATAAGGTTTTGTAAAAATCAATTTTCAATGAAAAAAAAGTGGTTATAATTTGAAAGAAATTTTTTTTTAAAAAAAACGTAAAATGCGATTTTAAGAGAAAATTTTTGATTCGTAAAAAAAGTGGATATAAAATTGGTTTGGGTAAAACATTTATTAATCGGTTTTTTAAATGTGTTAAAAACAAAAAAAAAGGAAAAAAAGGAAAAAAAGAAAAAAAAATTCCCGGTTTTTTTTGTTATAAAAAATTTTTCCCCGTTCCTCCAAAAAATTTTAAATAAAAGATAATTAATTTAAAAAAAATTTAGGTTTGGAAAACCCCCTTCAATGCAAAAAGTGTTGTTTTTGGGCGGATTTTTTTTTAATTTAAAAAAAATCCCTTTTAAACCATTTTTGGATATTTTTGTTACGCTACCGGGGTTTACGGCCATTTCCTTTTAAAATTAAATTTTTAAGTTCATTTAATTTCTTTTTATGGGTTTTTTGGGGAATTTTTTTAAACAATTTTTTTTTCAAAAGGAAAAAAAGGTTTTTTTTTGGGGAACATTCGATTTTTTCCCAATTTTTTTTAAAAAGGGTTTTTGTTGCAAAGGGTTATCCCCTTTTAAAATAATAATAAACAGATGGGGGGGGGGTTTTAAATTGAACCTTTTTTCCCCAAAAAAAGATTTAATGGTACCTTTTCCAATGGTCTTTGGTAGACGCCCTTGCTGGGAAAATGCCCGGGAATTTACCCCCCTGGTTTTCCCGGTGGGGGACTTTTTTAATTCTGGGAAATTTTTGGGAAAAAATTGCCATACAAACCCTTTCAAGGGAGGTTTGGTGCTTTTTACCCGTTTTAATTTTCCACTGGGGGGGTTAAACCAAAAGAAAAAGGAAAAAACTTTTATCTTGGAAGTAAACAATTTTGGGTAAAGGGATTTTGGGAGCATATAAATCTCCTAAATTTTTTTCCAAAAATAGGGAAGGTTTTCATAAACACGTTTTTTCACAACACCCCAAAATCATGCAATAAAGTAGAGGTTTGAAAAATTGGCAATGGGGTATTTATGGGGAATGAGAGCAATAAGCAAAAAGCGTTGGGGGAAGTTGATACTTTGGGAAAGGAAGGGGGGGGTTTGTACTAACGACCAAGAAAACATCTATC
>JAMZAV010007861.1:0-28851 GCA_024449915.1 Sweltsa coloradensis | reverse complement strand
CCTGGCACAGGTTTACTCCTCTGAAGCACCGAGCCAACTATTGTACGCGCATTTATTCCGTCACACTGAGAGTGTTAAGCACGTTGCCATGGGCTTGTCCGAATAAAACTCAACTCTACAGATTTTAACAAGTGTATTGGGGTCGACAAACAAATACAATACTGACGACACAGTTTCTCATGTTTTGTAGAACTCGAGTCAACCTATTTTGAGTATTTATTATATTATGTATTACTTGTGAATCTTGACTGGACAAGACTACGTAGGCTACACACAACATACACAGTGTCATCTTTTGTAAATCGTACTTGTTTTGTTCGTTTGTTTTCATCACTATTTTTGTGTTCAACTATTACGTAGTAGCTAGCTACCTTCATGTAATTAATTTGTGTATATTATGTTCTGAAAAGATGTAAAAGTTGGTCAATGTGTTGTTCTTGGTAGTATGTTTGGGTCGTGCCTTGTCAGTAGAGATGTGTGAAAATACAATTTTGATTTTTAAAGCATCATCGTTTAATATCATCTATTTTTCTATAAATCAGCTAAACTTGTGTGTACGAGGTTTCTTTGCACTTTTTACTTTGTATAATTTGACACGGGTGAAACTAAAACAACTAAATTGGAATAATTATTTTAAAAATGGAATAATAGGGCTGTTGTAGGTAGTTTAAAAAATGCGGGTTTGTAGCGTCATCAAAACTATATTTGACTGATGACTATTAGTATTATGTAGCATCTATATCTCGAAACACTATTTCTTGGGATGCACAACAATAAAACGAAATTAATAGATGCCTAATCGAAAGGGTTACCATATCATCAATTCGATGGACAATATTGGTAGAAATAGTCAGTTAACCAAATAATATGGATCAGAAATACGAAGTGAAATCTGTTTTTTTGAGCCACTGTGTGATCGCAAAATCCCAAAAATGTTGCATCATTTGAACACAAGACACGTATACAATTGCGGCAGAATGGCAGCCCATGCAGGAAATTTATGGCGTGTTTGGGTTTTTTTCCTCAGAAAACGAAACATGCAATTCGATAATGTATTGATTCATTATATTTATTGATGAAATCAATATTGATTATCGATCGTGTGTATCCCTACCATTTTCACACATCTCTACCTACAGGGCTATTATGTTTCGTTGTATGTTGTATTTGTTATCCTACTCTACTACATGTTGAGAAATTTTTCCATCTCTTCATATTGAATGTCGTACGTTTGTGTTGTGTTGAAATGTACGAATGCTGTAAGAGAAGTAATGTAGGTGGCAATTTTAAGCCAAATAAAAAACTTGAACAACAGTTTTGTACATGCTTCATGTTTCCATCTAGTATGTGGGAGTTTGAATAATCGCCAGCCTTCGGGCAGCCGCGAGCCTTCCGACCTGAGGGGAACAACCACTTACACACACTTTTACACTCTCCTAGGGAGTCTGAATAATCGCCAGCCTTGGGGCAGCCGCGAGCTTTCCGCCCCTGAGGGGAAAAACCATTTTTTACACACATTTTTCCCACTCCCCTAGGGCCCTGAAAAAATCGCCAGCCTTCGGGCAGCCCCGACCCTTTCCGACCTGGGGGGGGAAAAAACCATTTACACACACTTTTACACTCTCCTAGGGATTCTAAATTAATTTCCCCACCCTTTGGGCAGCCTTTTGAGCCTTCCGACCTGAGGGGAAAAACCCACTTCCCACCCCTTTTTTACACTCTCCTAGGGAGTTGAAATTCCCCCTTCCCGCCTTGTGGCGGGGCCCCCCCTTGCCATGTTTTTTGCAGGTTGCTCACCCTCCTCTAAAAGGACACTGTGTTGCAGGTTCCCTACCCTGCTCTGAAAGGGCCATGTGTTTTGTTTTTTTTTGGGAAAAACATGTGTTGCTTCCCTTTTATTGCTCTGCAAGGGACATGTGTTGCGGGTTTTGCTCTTTTTTGGTTTTTTGGCTAGGACACTTTTTTGGGCGGGTTGTCTACCCTGCTCTGCAAGGACACGGGGTTTTGCGGGTTTTGCTCAGCCTGCTCTCCCAAGGGAAAACGGTGGCAGGTTCCCTCCCCTGCTCTGAAAGGGGGACGGGGGGTTTTGGGCGGGTTTGCCACCCTGCTCGAAAAGGACCCCCTGTTTTTTTCAGGTTGCTCACCCTGCTCAAAAAAAGGAAAACTGTTTTGGGCCCGGGGTTGCCTACCCTCTCTGAAAAGGACACTGGGGTTGCGGTTGCTCACCCTCCCTCTGAAAGGACTCTGTGTTGCAGGTTGCTCACCTGTCTGCAAGGACCCCTGGTGCAGGTTGCTCACCCCCCTCTGAAAGGGAACCCCTGTGTTGCAGGTTGTCACCTGCTCTGAAAGGGAAAATGTGTTGGGGTTGTCTACCCTGCTCTGAAAGGGGACCTGTTTCGGGTTTTGCTCACCCTGCTCTGAAAAGGACACTTGTTGCGGGTTTTCTCCCCCTGCTCTGAAAAAGAACACTGTGTTTCGGGTTTTCCCTAAACCTCCCTCGCAAGGACACTGTTTTGGGGGGGGTTTTGCTCCCCCCTTGCTTTTAAAAGGGACACTGTGTTGCAGGTTGCCCCCCCCGCTCGAAAGGCCCACTGTGTTGCGGGTTTTCTCAGCCTGCTCTGCAAGGCCCCGTTTTGCGGTTGCCCCCCTCCCCTCGGGCAAGGACACTGGTTGCAGGTTGTCTACCCCCCTCAGCAAGGACACTGTTGCAGGTTTCCACCCTGCCTGCAAGGACACTGTGTTGCAGGTTGCTCACTCGCTCTGCAAGGCCCACTGTGTTCCCAATTTGTTTTCCGCCTGCTCTGCAAGGACCCCCCTGTTTTAAAAAGGTTTGGGCCACCCTGTTGAAAGGACACTGTTTTGCTTTTTTGCTCACCCTGTCTGCAAGGACACTGTGTTTCGGGTTTTGCTAAACCCGTCTGCAAGGACTCGTGTTGCAGGTTGCTCACCCTGCTCTGCAAGGACACTTTTCAGGTTGTTTCCCCCCGGGGCCTGCAAGGACACGGTGTTGAAAGGTTTTCTCCCTCCCTTCGGGCAAGGAAAACTGTTGCAGGGTTTGCTCACCTCCCTTTTGGCAAGGAAAACGTGTTGCAGGTTGCTCACCCTTTCTCTGCAAGGACCTGGGGTTGCAGGTTGCCACTTTTGCTCTGAAAGGGGACCTGTGTTGCGGTTGCTAGCCGGGTCTGAAAAGGACACTGTGTTGAGGTTGCTCACCCTGCTTTTAAAGGGCCCACTTGTTGCGGGGTTTCCCCACCCTGCTCCTTGCAAGGACTCTGTGTTGCGGGTTTGCCCCAACCCTGCTCGGGAAGGACACTGTTTTGCAGGTTGCTCACCTGCTCTGAAAGGGGACTTTTTTTGAGGTTCCCAAACCTTTGGCTTTTGGCAAGGAAAACTGTTTTGGGCGGGTTTGCTCACCCTGCTCTGAAAGGACTCGGTTTGGGGCCAGGTTCCTCACCCTGCTCTGAAAGGACCCCCTGTTTTTGGAGGTTGCTCCCCTGCTCGGCAAGGACACTTGTTTTTGCAGGTTGCCTACCCTGCTCTGCATGAACACTGTGTGCAGGTTGCTCCCCCTTTTTGAAAGGGACACTGGTTGCAGGTTGTCCCCCCTGTCTGAAAGGGGACACTGTGTTTGCAGGTTGCCCCCCTGCTCTGCAAAACCATTACCACATTTTTACCTCTCATGGGGGGACTCTGAAAAAGCTCTACCCTTTCGGGCAGCCGCGACCCTTCCCCGACCTTGGGGGAAAAACCCTTTCCCACACTTTTACACTTTCCTAGGGAGTCTAAAATAATCGCCAGCCTTCGGGCAGCCGCAAGCTTTCAAAACCTGAGGGGAAAAAACCCCACTTACACACATTTTTACACTCTCCTGGGGAGTCTGAATAATCGCCAGCCTTCGGGCACCCGGCGAGCTTATTTTGGGGCATCCTACTTTCTGAAAACGGTTTATCTTACCCCTGGATCTGTGCATCCTACCCATGTATCTGTGCATCCTACATCTGAAAACTTTTTAAACTGCTTCCTGGATCGTTGCATCCTACCCCTGTATCTGTGCATCCCCCCCTTTTAAAACTGGGCATTTACTTGTCCCTGTTTATTGCCCCCCGGGATCTGTCATCCTACCCCTGTTACTGTCCCATCCTACATTTTTAACTGTTTTATCTGTCCCTGGATCTTTTGGAAAATCCAAAACCCTGAAAATGTGCATCCTACATCTTTTAACGTTTATTTGGCTCCCCGGATCTTGAGCATCCTCCCCCTGTATTGTCCCAAAAATCCCAAAAAAATCTGTAACTTTTTAAATCTGCTCCCTAGATTTTGGAAATCCTACCCCTGGATCTGGGGCACCCTACCCCTGAAAACTGTGCATTATACATCTGAACCCTTTTATCTGCTCCCGGGATCTGGGGCATCCAAACCCCTTTAAACTTTGCCCCCAAAAAAATCTGTTATGTTTTATTGCCCCCTGGATCTGTGCTCCTACCCCTGTATCTGGGGGCATCCCATCTGAAACCCTGTGCATCTGCCCCCTGGATCTGTGCATCCTCCCCCTTTATTGTGCACCCTACATCTGTTACTGTTTATCTGCCCCCTTGGATCTGTGCATCCTACCCCTGTACTGTGCATCCTACATCTGAAAACTTTTTATTCGCTCCCTGGATCTGTGCATCCTACCCCTGTATCTTTTGCATCCACACTGTAACTGTTTTTTCCCTTTCCCCCCCCTTTCCCCCCTGGATCTGTGCATCCTACCCCTGTATCTGTGCACCTTCATCGGTAACGTTTATCTGTTTCCCTGGATCTGTGCATCCAAACCCCCTGTATCTTTTCCCTCCCTCTTAACTTTTTACTGCCCCCTGGTCGGTGCATCCTCCCCCTGTATCTGTGCTCCTACATCGAAAGGGTTTATCTGCCCCCTTGATCTTTGAAATTCCTCCCCCTGTAACTTTTTATCTGCCCCCTTTGGATCTGTCCCTCCAAACCCCTGTATCTTGGGTCCTACATCTTTTATGTTTATTTTGCTCCCGGGAATTTTTGGCATCTTCCCTGAAATTTTTGCACCCTTTTACATCTGTAACTGTTTTCTCCCTCCCGGGAAAATCTGGCACCTTTTCCCGGTATCTGTGCTTTCCTACATCTGTAACTTTTTATTGCCCCCTGGATCTGTGCACCTCCCCCCTGTATTGTGAATCCAAACCCCTTTTAACCCCTGTGAATTTTCCCTCTAAAAACGTTTATTCCCCCGGGAAATCTGGGGAATCCTACCCTGTAATGGGGCACCTCCCACCCGAAACTTTTTATTTTGCCCCCTGGATCGGTGCATCCCTCCCCCTTTTATCGGGCATCCTACTCAGTAACTTTTTTATCTGCTTCCCTGGATTTTGTGCATCCAAACCTCGAAATCTGTGCACCCTACATTGTAACTGTTTTTTTCTCCCTCCCGGGGAATTTTGTGCACCCTTTAACCCCTGTACCCTGTGCATCCTACATCTGTAACTTTTTACCCGCCCCCGGGGATCTGTGCATCCTATCCCTGTATCTGTGCATCCTACTCTGAAAATGTTTTTTTCTCCCTGGATCTGTTCACCCTACCCCTGTATCTGTGCACCTCCCATTTTAAAATGTTTTTTCTGCCCCCGGGATCTGTGCTCCTCCCCCTTATTTTGTGCTTTTCCTACATCTGTAACTGTTTTTTCTGCTCCCTGGACTGTGGCCACCCCTGAAAATCTGTGCACCCTACATCGGAAAACGGGTTTACTGCCCCCCGGGATTCTGTCATCCTACATCTGTAACTGTTTATTTTCCCTCCCGGGGATCTTTTCATCCAAACCCCTGTATTGTGCATCCAAAATCTTTTACGTTTACCTGCTCCCGGAATCTGTGAAATCTTCCCCCTTAACTGTGCATCCTACTCTTTTAAAAATTTTTATCTGCTCCGGGATCTGTGCACCCTATCCCTGTATTGGGGCATCCTACATCTGTAACTGTTTACTGCTCCCGGGAATCGTGAAACCTCCCTGATTGGGGCACCCTTTCCCCCTGTAACTGGGGATTCAAAATAAACTGTTTTCTGTTTCCCGGGTTTGGGTTGCACCCTACCCCTGTAACTTGTCCCATCCTACATCTGAAAACTTTTTTTATCTGCTCCCTGGATCTGTGCACCCTTTACCCCGGGATCTATGCATCCTACATCTGTAACGTTTATCTGCTCCCTGGACCTGTGCATCCTCCCCCTGTATCTGTGCATCCTACATCTGTAAGGTTTATCTGCCCCCTGGACTGTGCACCCTACCCCTGTATTTGTGCAACCTCCCTTGAAAACTGTTACTGCTCCCGGATCTGTGCATCCAAACCCTTTGTATCTGTCCCGGGCCTACATCTGTAACTTTTTTATCTCCCCCCCGGATCTGGGGAAATCCTACCCCCTGATCTGTGCATCCTACACCCTTTTAAACTGTTTTATTGCTCCTGGATCTGTGCATCTTCCCCCCTGTTCCTGTGAAACCCCTTTACATCTGTAACGGTTTATCTGCTCCCGGGAAATTGTTCATCCTCCCCCTGAAACCCGTGCACCCTACATCTGTTACTGTTTATCTGCTCCCTGGATCTGTGGCTCCTACCCCTGTATCTGTGCATCCTAAAATCTGTAACTGTTTTATTGCCCCCTGAATCTGTGCATTTTACCCCTGATCGGGTGCACCCTACATCGTATCTGTGCATCCTACATCTGTAATTGTTTATCTGCTCCCTGATCTGTGCATCTTCCCCCTGTATCTGTGCATCCTACCTCGGAAACTGTTTATCTGCCCCCTGGATCTGTGCATCCTACCCCTGTATCTGGGGGCTTTCCCACATCTGAATTTTTTTTAAATCTGCCCCCGGAAAATCTGGGGCATCCACCCCTGTATCTGGCATCTTACTTTTTGTAACTGTTTATCTGCTCCCTGGATCTTTTCTCCTCCCCCTGAAATCTGTGCACCCCTCCATTTTGTAACTTTTTTATCTGCTCCTGGATTGTCCCATCCCCCCCCGAAATCGGGTGCTCTACATCTGAAAAACTTTTTTATCTGCCCCCTGGATCTGTGCATCCTACCCCTGTAACTGTTTATCTGCTCCCTGGATCTGTGCATCCTACCCCTTTTATCTGTCATCCTAACCCTGTTACTGTTTACCCTTCCCCTAAAATCTTGCTCTTACCCCTGTAACTGGGGATCCTACATCTAAAACGTTTATCTGCCCCCGGGATCTGGCTCCTATCCCTTTTATCTGGGGCATCCAAACATCGGGAAAATTTGGTTTTTTTGCTCCCTGGATCTGTGCATCCTACCCCTGTATCTGTCCCACCCTTCCCCCTTTGAAAAACTGTCCCTTTTTACATCTAAAACTTTTTTATCTGCTCCCGGGAAATCTGTGCATCCTACCCCTGAAAACTGGGCACCCAAATTTCTGTAATTTTTTATCTGCCCCCCGGATCTGTGCACCCTACCCCGGTATCTGTGAAATCCTACATCAGAAAAATGTTTTTCTTCCTGGATCTGTGCATCCTCCCTCTGTATCTGTGCATCCCTAAAATATGTAACGGTTTATCTTACCCTGGACCCTGGGGCATCCTACCCCTGTATTTTGCAACCTACATTTTAAAAGTTTATCTGCCCCCTTTGGGATCTGTGCATCCTACCCCCCTTTATCTGGGCTTTCCTAAAACTGAAAACTGTTTTCTGTCCCGGATCTGTGCACCCCTATCCTGTTCTTTTGGCACCCTACATTTTTAAACTTTTTTATCTGCTCCCTGGATCTGTGATTTTACCCCTGAATTGTGAAATTACATCTGTAACTGTTTTTTCTGCTCCCTGGATCTGTTCACCCTACCCCTGATCTGGGGCTTTCCTACATCTGAAAACTGTTTATCTGCCCCCCTGGATCTGTGCCCCTACCCCTGTATCTGTGCACCCACATCGTAACGGGTGAATCTGCCCCCGGGGGAAATCTGGGCATCCTCCCCCTAAACTGGCATCCTACATCTTTGTACTTTTTATCTGCCCCTTTGGATCTGTCCCGGGCCAAACCCCTGAAAACTGGGGCTCCTACATCTTTAACTGTTTATTTTCTCCTGATCTGTGCATCCTCCCCCTGTATCTTGCACCTACATCTGAAAAGTTTATCGGGCTCCTGGATCTTGCTTTCCTCCCCCTGTAACTGGGCATCCTACATTTTTTCTTTTTATTGCCCCCGGGTCTGTCACCCTTACCCCTGTAACTGTGAAACCCTCATCGTAACTGTTTATTTTCCCTGGATCTGTGCACCCTACCCCTGTATCTGTGAACCTACATCGGAAACTTTTTATTTTCTCCCTGGATCTGTGCACCCTACCCCGGGATCTGGCACCCTAAAAACTGTAACTGTTTATCTGCTCCCGGTCTGTGCATCCTCCCCCTGTTACGGTAAAAAACCCCTTTACATCTGGAACTTTTTTATTGCCCCCGGGTCTGGAAAACCCTTTCCCCCGGGAAAATTAAAAAAAAAAAATGCACCCAAACATCTATAATTTTTTATCTGCTCCCGGGCCTTGTGCACCAAAACCCCTTGTTTTCTTTGCATCCTCCCCAAATTCTGAAAATGTTTATCTGTTCCGGGATCTGTGCATCCTAACCTGAAATCTGTGCATCCTCATCTGTAACTGTTTATTTTCCCCTGGATCGGTGCATCCTTTTACCCCCTTGGGTTTTTGTAAACCCTTTACATCTGTAAGTTTATCGGTCCCCCTGGATCTGTGCATCCTTCCCCTGTATCTGTGCATCCTACATCTGTAACTTTTAAATCTGCCCCCTGGATCGGGCCCTCCTTCCCCTGTATCTGGCATCCTACATCGTAACTGTTTATCTGCCCCCGGGATCGTGCACCCTACCCTGTACTGTCCCACCCTAAAATCTGTAACTGTTTATCTGCCCCCTGGATCTTTTACCCTACTCTGAAAAACTGTTTATCTGCCTCCGGGATCTGTGAACCCTTACCCCGTACTGGGGCCATCCTACATTGTTACTGTTTATCTCTCCCTAAATCTGGGGCATTTTAAACCCCTGTAATGTGCACCTACTCTGAAACTGTTTACTGCCCCCTGGTTTTTCCCTTTTTTTCCCATCCTATCCCTGTATTTTGTGCACCCTACCTGTAATTTTTATCTCCCCTCCGGGATCTGTGCATCCTCCCCCTGATCTGTGATCCTCCCCTTTGTAACTGTGCATTCCACATCTAAAAAACTGTTTATCTGCTCCTGGATCTGTGCACCCTTTACCCCTGTAACTGTGCACCCAAAAACCCTGAAAACGGGTTTATTTTGCCCCCTGGATCTGTGCACCCTTTACCCCTGTATCTGTGCATCCTACTCAGTAACGTTTATCTGCTCCCTGGATCTGGCATCCTCCCTCGGGATCTGTGCACCCTTTTTTCTGTAACTGTTTACCCCTTTTACCCCTTTTTTTTTTTGGGGGGGGGGAAATTTCCTTTTTTTTTTAAAACCCCTGTATCTGGGCTCCAACATTGGAAACCGTTTTTTCCTCCTCCCTGGATCTGTGCATCCTCCCCCTTGTATCTGTGCATCCTACATTTTAAACTTTTTACCCTGCTCCCCTGGATCTTTTCCCTTTCCTATCCCTGTATCGGGGCATCCTAATCTGAACTGTTTATTCCCCCTGGATCTGTGATCCTACCCCGGTATCTTGCATCCACTTAAAACCCTGTTTTCTGCCCCCTGGATCTGTGCATCCAAACCCCTGTATCTGGGCACCACATCTGAAACCCTTTTTTATCTGCTCCCTGGACCCGGGGCCCTCCCCCCTGTTTTTTGGGGCAACCTACACCCTTAACTGTTTATCTGCTCCCTGGATCTGTGGATCCTACCCCTGTATCTGTGCCGCCTCCCATCTGAAACTGTTTATCTGCCCCGGGATCTGTGCATCTTCCCCCCTGTTCTGTGCACCTACATCGTAACTGTTTTTGCTCCCGGGATCTGTGCATCCCCCCCGTATTGTGCATCCTACATCTGAAAACTTTTTATCTCTCCCTGGATTGGGGCATTTTCCCCTGAAATCTGTGCATCCACATCTGAAAAGGTTTATCTGTTCCCGGATCTTTTCCCATCCTCCCCTGTTCTGTGCATCCTCCCTCTTTTACGTTTATTGCCCCCCCTTTGGATCGTGCACCCCAACCCCTGTACTGTGCATCCAAACCATCTGTAACTGTTTATCGGCTCCCTGAATCTGGGGCATCTTGCCCCTGTATCTGTGCATCCTACATCTGTATCTGTGCATCCTCCATCTGGAAAAACTGTTTATTTTGCCCCCTAAAATCTTTTGCATCTTACCCCTTTTCTGTGCATCCTACATTTTTAATTTGTTTATCTCCCCGGGTATCTTGCATCCTCCCCCTGTACTGGGGCATCCAAATTTTCTGAAAAACTTTTTTATCTGCTCCCTAGATCTGTGCATCCTTACCCCTGTATCTGTGCATCCTACATCTGTAATTTGGGGCATCTGCTCCCTGGATCGGGGCACCTCCCCCTGAAAACGTGCACCCTTACATCTGTTACTGTTTATCTGCTCCTTGGATCTGTGCACCCTCCCCCTGTATCTGTGAATCCAAAAATCTGAAAAATGTTTTTTGCTCCCTGGATATGTGCACCCTACCCCGTATCTTTCTCCTACATCTGAAAACTTTTTTTAATCTGCTTCCCTGGATCTGTGAAATCCAAACCCCTGTAACTGTGCTCCTAAAAATCTGTAACTGTTGATCTGCCCTGGTCTGTGCACCCCTACCCCGGGATCTGTGAAATCCTACATCTGTAACTTTTTATCTGCTCCCTGGATCTGTGCACCTACCCCGTATCTGTGAAAACCTAATCGGGAATGTTTATTGCTCCCGGGATCTGGGGCATCCTACCCCTGTATCTGGCTCCAAAAATCTTTTAAATGTTAACCCCCTCCCTGAACTGTGCATCTTACCCCTGTAATGTGCATCCCAAACCTCTGTAACTTTTCATCGCCCCCTGGATCTGTGCACCCTTTCCCCCTATCTTTGCATCCTACATCTGAAAACTTTTTATCTGCTCCCTGGTTGTGCATCCTACCCCGGGAATCTGGCATCCTCCCCCTGTAACTGTGCATTCTACATCTAAAAATTTTTATATCTGCCCCCTGGATCTGTGCACCCTCCCCCTGTAACTGTGCATCCTACATCTGTAACTGTTTATCTGCTCCCTGGATCTTTGCATCCTACCCCTGTATCTGTGCATCCTACATAAGTCCTTTGTTTTTTCTGCTCCCTGGACTGTGCATCCTACCTCTGTACTGTGCATCCAAAAATCTGAACTTTTTTATCTTACCCCGGGATCTGGCATCCTCCCCCTGTATCTGTGCTTTCCACATCTGTAACTTTTTTATTGCCCCCCCTGGATCTGTGCATCCAAACCCCTGTATTTTTGGCACCTACATCTAAAACCTGTTTATCTGCTCCCTGGATTGTGCACCCTACCCCGGTATCTGTCTTTCCTACATCTGTAACTTTTTTAATCTGCTCCCTGGATCTGTGCTTTCCCCCCCTTTTATCTATGCATCCACACCCTATAACTTTTTTATCTCCCTCCGGGATCTGTGCTTTTCCTCCCCCTGAAATTTTGTGCATCCTACATCTGAAAACTTTTTTATCTGCCCCCTGGATCTGTGCATCCAAACCCCTGTTTTCTGGGGCATCCTACATCTGAAACTGTTTATCTGCTCCCTGGACCCTGTGCTCCACCCCTGTATCTGTGCATCCAAATCAGAAAACTTTTTATCTGCTCCCTGGTTTCTGTGCACCCTCCCCCTGTATCGTGCATCCTACATCTGAAAAGGTTTTATCTGCCCCCGGGATCTGGGGCTTTCCTCCCCTGTTCTGTGCACCCTACACCCGTAACTTTTTTATCTGCTCCCGGATTTTTTTGGGGAACCCTACCCCTGTATCTGTGCTCCTACATCTGTAACTGTTTATCTGCTCCCGGGACCCGTGCACCCTACCCCTGTATTTGTGAAACCTACATCTGTAACTTTTTTTATCTGCTCCGTGGATCGGGGCATCCTCCCCCTGTATCTGGGGCATCCTACATCTGAAAACTTTTACCCTGCCCCCCTGGATCTGTGAAACCCCTCCCCCTGAAAACCGGGGCACCCTACATCCAAAACGGTTTATGGGCCCCCTTTGGATCTGTCATCCTCCCCCTGAAACTTTTGCATCCTACATCTGAAAAACCTTTTTTTACTGCCCCTGGATTGTGCATCCTCCCCTGTATCTGTGCCGCCTACATCTGAAAATTTTTAAATTGCTCCCTGGATCTGTCACCCCTATCCCTTATCTGTGCATCCTACATCTGTAACTTTTTTATCGCCCCCTGGATTGGCACCCTTCCCCCCGGGTATCTTTTCATCCTACATCTGAAACTTTTTATCTGCCCCCTGGACCTGTGCATCCTACCCCTGTATCTGTGAAATCCTACATCGTAACTGGGGCATCGCCCCCTGGATCTGGGCTCCTCCCCTGAAACTGTGCATCCTACATCTGTTACTTTTTATCTGCTCCTTGGATCTGGGGAATCAAACCCCGGGAAACTGGGGCATCCTACATCTGTAACTGTTTATCTGCTCCCTGGATCTGTGCATCCTCCCCCTGTATCTGTGCATCCTCCCTCTGTACTGTTTATCTGCCCCCTGGATCTGGGGCATCCAACCCCGTAACTGGCATCCTACACGAAAATGTTTATCTGCTCCCTGGATCTGTGCATCCTACCCCTGTATCTGTGCACCCTAAAATCGTAACTTTTTTATCTGCTCCCGGAAACCCTTTTGCATCCTCCCCCTTTTTATTGTGCCACCTACTTTCGTTTTGTTTATCTGCCCCTGAATCTGTGCATCTTCCCCCTGAATGTGCATCCTACATCTGTAAATTTTTCTTTCTGCTCCCTGGATCGGTGAAATCCTATCCTGTACCCTGGGGCACCCACATCTGTAATTTTTACCCTGCCCCCTTTAATCTGTGCACCTCCCCCCTGTATCTGGGGGATCCTACATCATAACGTTTATCGCCCCCTGGATTGGGGCATCCTCCCCCTTAATGGCATTTACACTTTTAACTTTTTAAATCTGCTCCCGGGATCTGGGGCACCTAACCCCTGTACTGTGCATCCTTCTGTAAACTTTTTTATCTGCTCCCTGGTTTCTTTTGCACCCTACCTCGGGTTATCTGTGCATCCTACATCGGAAAACCTGTTTATCTGCTCCCGGGAAATCTGTGCATCCTACCCCCTGAAACTGTGCACCCTACACTGTAACTGTTTATTTGCTCCCTGGATCTTGAAATCCTACTTCTGTATCTGTGCACCTACTTTCTGAAACCCTGTTTTCTGTCTCCCTGGATCTGTGCATCCTCCCCCTGTATCTGTGCATCCTACATCTGTAACTGTTTATCTGCCCCCTGGATTGTGACCCTACCCCTGTATCGGTGCTCCTACACTGTAACTTTTTATTTTCCCCCCTGGATCTTTTTTCATCCTCCCTTGTATCTGTGCTTTTTTTACATCTTTTCTTTTTTATCTGTTTCCGGGATCTGGCATCCTACCTCTGTATCTGTGCATCCTTTACATCGTAACTTTTTTTATTGCTCCCTGGATCTGTGCACCCTTCCCTGTATCTGGCACCCAAACATCTTTTAACTTTTTTTTATCGCTCCCTGGATTGTGCATCCTACCCCGTATCTTTTGGCTCCAAACCCCCTGTAACTTTTTTATCTGCTCCCGGGATCTGTGCTCCAAACCCCTGAACCCTGTTTATCTGCTCCCTGGATCTTTCATCCTACCCGGTATCTGGGACCCTACATCTGTAACTGTTTATCGGGCCCCCGGGACTGTGCATTTACCCCTGTATCTTTTGCATCCTACACTGTAATTTTTTATCGGCTCCCGGGGTCTGTGAATCCTACCCTGAAAACGGTTTATCTGTCCTGGATCTGTGCATCCTCCCCCTTTTATCTTTTCATCCTACATCTTTTAACTTTTTTATCTGCTCCCTGGATCTGGGGATCCTACCCCTGTATTCTTGGCATCCTACATCTGAAAACTGTTTATCTCCCTCCCGGATCTGGGGCATCCTACCTCTGTTCTGGGGCATCCTACATCTTTTTTCTTTTTAAATCTGCCCCCCTGGATTGTGCCCTCCCCCTGAAAATCTGGGGCAACCAATCTGTAACTGTTTTCTGCTCCCGGGGAATCGTGCATCTTTATCCCTGTATCTGTGACCCAAACATTTTTTACTGTTTATCTGCCCCTGGATTGTGCACCCACCTTTTTGTATCTGTCCCACCCTACATCTTTTTCCTTTTTATCTGCCCCCCGGGATCTGTGCATCCTCCCCCTTTATCGGTGCATCCTACATCTGAAAACTTTTTTATTGCCCCCCTGGATCTGTGCATCCTACCCCTGTAATTTTGCACCTAAAATCTGTAACGTTTACTGCCCCCCTGGATCTGTCCCAACCCTACCCCTGTAACTTTTGCATCCTACATCGGGTTACTGTTTATCCCCTCCCTGGATCGGGTTGCTCTTACCCCTTTTATCTGTGCACCCTACATCTTTTTTCTGTTTATCTGCCCCCTGGATCTGTGCACCCCTCCCCCTGTAACTGGGGCATCCCCCATCTGTAACTGTTTATTTGCCCCCGGGACTGTGCATCTTCCCCCCCTGTATCGGTCCCAACCCTACATCGAAAACTTTTTTTTCTGCTCCCTGGATCTGGCACCCTACCCCTGTATCTGTGCATCCTAATCTGTAACTGTTTATTGCCCCTGGATCTGTGCATCCTACCCCGGGTACCCTGTGCATCCTACATCATTTAACTGTTTTTTCTGTTTCCCGGGATCTGTGCTTTCCTACCTCTATTTTGTGAAATCCTACATCTGAAACTGTTTATCTGCGCCCTGGATCTGGCATCCAAACCCCTTTGTTCTGGCATTCCTAAAATCTGTAACTGTTTACTGCTCCTGGACTGTGCATCCAACCTCTGTATCTGGGGCATCCTACATCTGTAATTTGTTATCTGCTCCCGGGGATCTGGGAAACCCTACCCCTGTAATTTGTGCCCCCTCCCTCTGTTACTGTTTATTGCCCCCTGGATCTGTGCATTTTCCCCCTGTATCTGGGGCTTTCCTAAAATCTGTAACTGTTTTTTGGTTTCCATGGTTTGGGGGCTCCAAACCTTGTATCTGTGCATCCTAATCTAAAAATTTTTATCTGCTCCCTGGATCTGTCCCATCCAAACCCCTGATCTTTTTGAACCTACATCTGTAAGTTTTTTCTGTCCCTGGATCTGTGCATCCCCCCCTGAAAACTGTCCCAACCCAAACATTTTGAAACTGTTTATTTTCCCCCGGGGACTGTGCATCCTACCCCTGAAAACTGTGCACCCTACATTGAAACTTTTTTATCTGCCCCCTGGTCTGTGCATCCTACCCCTGTATCTGTGCATCCACATCTGTTACTTTTTATCTGCTCCTTTTATCTGTGAAATCCAAACCCCTGTATCTGGGGCACCCTTACATCGGAAAATGTTTTTTTTGCTCCCCGGAAATCTGCATCCTACCCTTATCTGTGCATCCTACATCTGAAACTGTTTATCTGCCCCCGGGAATCTGGAAACCCTAACCCCTGTATCTTTTGCTCCTACATCTGTAACTGTTTTTTTTTCTGCTCCCTGGTCTGGCATCCTCCCCCCTTATCTGTGCTCCTACATCTGTAACGTTTATTTCCCCCGGGAAATCTTTTCACCCTACCCTGTAACTGGGGCATTTTACATCTGAAACTTTTTATCTGCCCCCTGGTCTGTGCATCCTACCCCTGTATCTGTGCATCCTAAGTCTGTAACTTTTTTAATCTTTTTCCTGGATCTGTGCATCTCCCCCTGTATCTGTGAAACCCTACATCTGTAACGGTTTATCTGCCCCCCGGGATCTGTCCCCTTTCCTACCCTGAAATCTGGGGCATCCTCATCTGTCCCTGTTATCGGTTTCCCGGGAAATCTGTGCATCCACCCCTGTATCTGGGGAAATCCTACATCTGTAACTGTTTTATTGCTCCCTGGATTTTTGCATCCACCCCTGTATCTGTGCATCCTACATCGAAAATGTGCATTGCCCCCGGGAAATTGTGCTCCTCCCCCTTTATCTGTCCCATCCTACATCTGTAACTGTTTAATCTTTTTCCCCGGTTTTGGGCATCCTACCCCTGAAATCTTGCATCCAAACATCTGTAACTGTTTATTGCTCCCGGGATCTTTGCATCCTACCCCTGTATCTGTGCTTTCCTACATTTTTAAAACCTTTTTAAATCTGTTTCCCTGGTCTAAAGCATCCTCCCCCCTTTACTTTGCTCCTACACGTAACTGTTTATTGCTCCCTGGATCTGTGCACCCCTCCCCCTGTATCTGTGATCCTACATCTGAAAAGGGTTTTATCTGCTCCCGGAATCTTTTGGCATCCAAAACCCTGTAACTGTTTTTTCTGCCCCCCTGGATCGGCCCCTACCCCTGTATCTGTGACCCCAAACATCTTTTAACTGTTTATCGGCTTCCGGGAATTGTGCACCCTTACCCCTGTAACTTGCATCCTACACTGTAACTGTTTTCTGCTCCGGGATCTGTGCCCCTATCCCTGTTCTGTGCATCCTACATCTGTAACTGTTTACGCCCCCTTGATCTGTGCATCCTACCCTTATCTGGGGCACCCCCCCCTACCCCCTGTAACTGGGCTTCTAATCTGTAACTTTTATCTCCCTCCTGGATCTGTGCACCTCCCCCTGTATCTTTGCATCCTACATCTGTAACTTTTTATTGCTCCCTGGACTGTGCACCCTCCCCTTTGTATCTGTGCATCCAAACCCCCTGTTCTGTGAAATCCACCCCTGTAACTGTTTATCTGCTCCCTGGATTGTGAAACCCTTTCCCCCTGAATCTGTGCACCCTACATCTGTAACGGGGTTTTATCTGCCCCCCTTGGATCTGTGCATCCTCCCCCTGTAACTGTTTATCTGCTCCCTGGATCTGTGCATCCTACCCCTGAAATTTCTGTGCTTTCCTACATCTGTAACGGTTTATCTGCTCCCTAAAATTTCTGTGCATTTTACCCCTTAACTGTGCACCCAAACATTTTTTTACTTTTTATTGCCCCCTGGATCTGTGCTCCTATCCCTGATTGTCTCCTACATCTGTAACTTTTTAAATTTGCTCCCGGGATTGGCATCCTCCCCCTGTATCGGGTGATCCTAATTTTGAAAACTTTTTAAATCTGCTCCGGGAAATCTGGAATCCTACCCCTGTTCTTGCATCCTACATCTGAAACGGGTTTATCTGTCCTTGCCCTGTTCATCCTCCCCCCTGTATCTGTGCATCCTACCCCTTTAACTGTGCATTCTACATCTGTAACTGTTTATCTGCTCCCGGGATCTGTGCATCCTACCCCTGTACTGTGCATCCTACTGCTGTAACTGTTTTTCTGCCCCCTGGCCCCTGGGGCACCCTCCCCCTGTTCTGTGCACCCTTTCATCGTAACTGTGCACCCTGCCCCGGGAAAATCTGTGCTCCTACCCCTTTTTTTGTGCTTTCCACATCTTTTACTTTTTTATCTGCCCCTGGAATCTGTGCATCCTCCCCCTTATCGTCCCTCCTACATCGTAACTGTTTATCTGCCCCCTGGATTGTGCACCCTTTTCCCCGGGTATCGGTGCATCCTACATCTGTAACTGTTTTATCTGCCCCCGGGATTGTGCATCCTCCCCCTGAAATCTGTGCATCCTACATTTTAAAATGTTTATCTGCTCCCTGGATCTGTGCATCCGACCCCGGGTTTTGGGGCATCCTCCCCCCTGAAATCGTGTTTCCTACTCTGAAAATGTTTATCTGCCCCTTTGGATTGTGCTTCCCCCGGGATCTGGGGCTTTCCTACATCAGAAAACCTTTTTAATCTGCCCCCGGATCTTTTCATCCTACCTCTGTATCTGTGAAATCCTACATCTGTAACCCTTTTTATCTTATCCCTTTTCTGTCCCAACCCCTCCCCCCTGTATCTGTGAACCCTTACATCGGGTAACTTTTTATCTGCCCCCGGGATCTGTGCACCTCCCCCTTGTATCGGGTGCATCCTTATCTGTAACTGTTTATCCTCCCTGGATTGTGCATCCTCCCCCTTGTATTGTGCATCCTCCCCCTGTAACTGGGGCATTCTAATCGGTAACTTTTTTATCTGCTCCCGGGATCGTGTCCTCCCCTGTTACTGTGCATCCAAACCTTTTTAAACTTTTTATCTGCCCCCGGATCTGTGCACCCTCCCCTGTAACTGTGAACCCACTCTGTAACTGTTTTATTTGTTTCCCTGGATTGTGAATCCTACCTTTGTATCTGTGCATCCTACATCTGTAACGGTTTATCTGCTCCCTGGATCTGTGCATCCTCCCCTAAAATTGCATACTACCCCTTTACTGTTTATCTGCTCCTTGGATCTGTGCATCCTCCCCCGGGAAACTGTGAAACCCTACATCGTAACTTTTTACCCTGCTCCCGGATCTGTGCATCCTCCCCCTTTGTTCTGTGCACCCCCCCCATCTGTAACTTTTTTATCTGCCCCTGGATCGGGGCATCCTTCCCCCCCTGTAATTTGTGAAAACCAAACATCTTTTTTTACTGTTTATTGCCCCCTGGATCTGTGAAATCCTACCCCTTTAAACTGTGCCCAATCTCCTGTAACTTTTCCCTCTGCTCCCTGGATCGGGTGCATCCTACCCCTGTATCTGGGGCACCTACATCTGTACTGTTTTATCTGCTCCCTGGATCGGTGCATCCTACCCCTTTTCCTGGGGCTCCTACTTTCTAAAACCCTGTTTATTTTCCCTGGATCTGGGGCATCCTCCCATGAACTGTGCATCCACATCTGTTACTTTTTTTATCTGCCCCCGGGGATCTGTGAAATCCCCCCCTGTATCTTTGCATCCTTCATCTTTTAACGGGTTTATCTGCCCCCCTTAAACGTGCATCCTACCCCTGGTCTGGCCCCTTTACATCTGTAAACTGTTTATTTTGCCCCCTGGATCTGTGCATCCTCCCCCTGTGTCCTGTGCATCCTACATCTGAAAAACTGTTATCTGCCCCCCTGGATCTGGCATCCTCCCCCTGTGTCTGGCACCTAAATCTGAAAACTGTTTATCTTCTCCCTGCTCTGGGGCATCCTACCCCTTTTGTTCTGTGCATCCACTCTGAAAACTGTTTTTTCTGCTCCCTGGTTTTTGGTCCATCCTACCCCGGTATCTGTGCACCCTACATCTGTAACTTTTTAAATCTGCTCCCGGATCTGTGCATCCTACCCCTTTTAAATCTGTGCATCCTACATCTGAACTTTTTTATCTGCCCCCGGGGGATCTTTTGACCAAAACCCCTGTATTTTTTCATCCTAAAATCGTAACTGTTTATCTGCTCCCTGGATGTGCACCCTTTCCCCTGTATCTGTGCATCCTACATCTTAACTTTTTTTTTCCTGCTCCCGTGGATCTGTGCATCCTACCCCTGTATCTTTGCACCCTTTACATCTTAAACTGTTTATCTCCCCCCGGGATCGGGTGCATCCTACCCCTGAAAACTGTCATCCTACATCGGGAACGTTTTTTCTGCTCCTGGATCGGCATCCAAACCCCGTATCTGGGGCCTTTCCTACATCTGTAATTTTTTATCTTTTTTTCCGGGATTTTGGTGCCCCCCTCCCCTGTTTGGCACCCTACATCTGTAACTGTTTATCTGCTCCCTGGATCTGTGCATCCTACCCCTGTATCGTGCTTTCCTACATCTGAAAACTGTTTATCTGCTCCCGGGGATCTGTGCATCCACCCTGTATCTGTCATCCTACATCTGTAATTGTTTATCTGCTCCCTGGATCTGTGCTTTCCCCCCCCCGTAACTTTTTATCTGCCCCCCTGGATCTGTGCACCCTACTCCTGTATCTGTGCTTTTTAGATCTTTTTTAACTTTTTTTATCTGATCCCTGAACCCTTTTGCATCCTACCCCGGGGTTAAAGGGTTGCATTTTACATCTTTTTAACTTTTTAAATCTGCCCCCTTTGGATCTTTTCCATCCAAACCCTTATCTTTTTGCATCCTACATCTGAAAATTTTTTTTATCTGCTCCCTGGATCTGGCATCTTCCCCCTTTTTTCTTTTGCATCCTACATCTGTAACTGTTTATCTGCCCCGGGATTGTGCATCCTCCCCCTTTTGGAACTGTTTTATCTGCCCCCTGGTCTGTGCACCCTTATCCCGGTATCTGTGCATCCTAATCTGAAAACTGTTTATCAACCCCCGGATTTTGGAAACCCTACCCCTTATCTGTGCATCCTACATCTGAAACCCTTTTTTATTTTGCTCCTGGTTTTTTTGAAATCCTACCCCTGTATCTGTGCATCCAAACATCTGTAACGTTTATCGCCCCTGGATTTTTGGGGCATCTACCCCGTATCTGTGCATCCAAACATCTGTAACGGGTTTATTGCCCCCTGGATTGTGCATCCAAACCCCTGTATCTTTGCACCCTTTACATCTGTAACGGTTTTCGGGCTCCCTGGATTGTGCATCCTCCCCCTGTTTTTGTGCATCCTACCCGTTTTTATGGGGCATTCAAACATTGAAAACTTTTTATTTTCTCCTGGATCTTTTGAATCCTACCCCTGTAACTGTGCATCCTACATTGTAACTGTTTTCTGCTCCCTGGATCTGGGGCCACCCTACCCCTGTACCTGTGAAATCCTACATCGAACTGTGAATCTGCTTCCTGGATCTGTGACCCCTACCCCTGTTTTTGGAAAAACCTACATTGTTACTTTTATCTCCCTCCCTGGATCTGGCACCCTACCCCTGTATCTGTGCCCCCTAAATCTTTTCCTGTTTATCTGCCCCCGGGATCTGTGCACCCTACCCCTGTTTTCTGGCATCCTACATCTGTCACTGTTTATTTTCCCCTGGATTGTGACCCGACCCCTGGTTTGTGCATCCTACCCTTGAATCTGTGCACCCTACATCTTTTAACTTTTTTATCTCTCCGGGATCTGTGCATCGTTCCCCTGATCTGTGCATCCACTCAGTAACTTTTTATCTGCTCCCTGGATCTGTGCACCTACCTCTGTTTTTTTTGCATCCTACATCTGAAACCCTGTTTTTTCTTATCCCGGGATCTGGAACCCAACCCCTGTATCTGTGCATCCTACATCTGAAAACATTTTATCTGCTTCCGGGAAATTGTGCATCCTACCCCTTTATCTGTGCACCTACTCTTTTAACTGTTTATCTCCCTCCCGGGATCTGTGCATCTACCCCGTATCTGTGCACCCCTACCCCTGTAACTGTGCATTTTTCCCTCGGTAACTTTTTATCTGTTTCTCGGGGATTGGCATCCTACCCCTGTAACTGTGCACCCTACATTTTTAACTGTTTATCTGCTCCCTGGATTTGTGCATCCTACACCCTGTATCTGTGCTTTCCAAACATCTGTAACTGGGGCACCCAGCTCCCTGGATCTGTGCTTTCCTACCCCTGATTGTGCATCCTACATCTGTAACTGTTTTTTCTGCCCCCTGATCTGTGCTTTTCTACCTCCTTTAACTGTGCATCATACATCTGAAAAACTTTTTATCTGCCCCGGATCTGGGCATCCTTCCCCTGTATTGTGCTTTTTCCTAACTCTGTAACTGGTTATCTGCCCCTGGTCGTGCATCCAAACCCCTGTATCTTTTGACCCAAACCCCTGTATTTTGTGAACCCTACATCTTTTAACTGTTTATCTGCTCCCTGGATCGGGGCATTCTACCTCCGAAACTGTGGCTCATACACGGTAACTGTTTTTTCTGCTCCCGGGATCTGTGCTTTTCCTTTTCCCCTTTATCTGTGCTCCTACTTTGTAACGGGTTTATCGCTCCCTGGATCGGGTCCCTTCCCCTACCCCTGTATCTGGGGCCATCCCCATCTGTAATGTTTATTGTTTCCCTGGATCTGTGAATCCTACCCTGTATCTGTGCATCCTACACTGAAAACGGTTATCTGTTTCCCTGGACTGTGCATCCTACCCCTGTATCGTGCATCCTACATTGTAACGGGTTTTATCTGCCCCCGGGACTGTGGTTTTCCTACTCCTGAAATCTGTGCACCTACATCGGTAACTGTTTTTTCGGGCTCCCTAAATCTTTTCACCCTACCCCCCTGTTACTGGGGTTTTTCCCTAAAATCGGTAACTGTTTATTTGCTCCCGGATCTGTGCCCCCTCCCCCTGTATTGTGCATCCACATCGAAACGTTTTCTGTTTCCGGGGATCTGTGCTTTCCTACCCCTGTACTTTTGCATCCTACATCTGTAACTGTGTATCTGCCCCCTGGAACTGTGCATCCTCCCCCTGTATCTGTGCATCCAAATCATTGTAATGTTTTTTCTGCTCCCTGGATCTGTGCACCCCTCCCCCTGTTTTCTGGAATCCTACATCTGTAACTGTTTATCTGTTTCCCGGGGATCTGTGCATCCAAACCCCTGAAAATTTTTACCCGTTTCCCGGTCTGGCACCTACTCCTGTATATTTTGCACCCTACATCTGTAACTTTTTATTGCCCCCCTTAAATTTTGCATCTTACCCTGAACTGGCATCCACATTGAACTTTTTATCTCCCTTCCCCGGGATCTGTCCCACCATCCCGATCTGTGCATCCAAATCTGTAACTGTTTATAAAACTCCCGGGGATCTGTGCATCCTCCCCCTGTATCTGGCACCCAAACATCTGTAACTTTTTTATCTCCCTCCCGGATCTGTCATCCTACCCCTGAAAATCTGGGGCCCCTACATCTGTAACTTTTATCTGTCCCTGGATCTGTGCACCCTCCCCTGTTCTGGGGCATCCCTAAAAAAACTGTAACTGTTTATCTGCCCCCGGGGATTTTTGGAACCCAAACCCCTGTATCTGTGAAATCCTACATCTGTAACTGTTTTTCTGCCCCCCGGGAAATTTTGTGCATCCTACCCCTGTATCTTTTGGCATCCCCCCCCCGTTATGTCTTTCTACTCTGTAATTTTTTATCTGCCCCCTGGCCTGTGCATCCTCCCCCCTGAAAATGTGCATCCTACACTGTAATTTGGTTTATCTCTCCCTGGTCTGTGCACCCTCCCCCGGGGTTACCTGGGCACCCTACTCTGTAACTTTTGCATCTGCTTCCGGGATTGTGAAACCCCTACCCCTGTATCTGTGAACCTACATCTGTTATTTTTATCTGCTCCCGGATCTGTGCATCCTACCCTGTATCTGGGGCTTACTTTCGGTTACTTTTTTATCTGCCCTGGATCTGTCCCATCCTCCCCCTGTATCTGGGGCATCCTACTCTGTAACTTTTTAAATCTGCCCCCTGGATCTTTTGCATCCTTCCCCTGTATCTGTGCTTTCCTACCCTGTATCTGGGGCATCCTACACTGAACTGTTTTCTGCTCCCTGGATTGTGCTTTCCAAAACCCCCGGATTTGTGCATCCTACCTTAAATCTGGGGCCATCCTAAAATTGTAACTTTTTATCTGCTCCCGGGAATCTGTGCACGTTCCCCTGTATCTGTGCATCTTACTTTCTGTATCTGTTTATCTGCTCCCTGGATCTGTCATCCTACCTCTGTTTCTGTGCATCCTACATCTGTAACTTTTTATCTTATCCCTGGACCCTGTGCCCCTACCCCGGGTTCTGTGATCTACATCTGTTAACTGTTTACCCGGGCTCCCGGGAATCTGTGCATCCTCCCCCTGTACCCTGGCATCCTAAAATCTGAAACCTGTTTACTGCCCCCCTGGATCGTGCATCCTCCCCCTGATCTGTGCTCCTACCCCTGTAACTGCCCATTCTACATCTGTAACTTTTTATTCCCTCTCGGGAATCTGTGAAACCTACCCCTGAACTGTGCTTTCCTACTCTGTAACTGTTTATTTTGCTCCCTGGATCTGGCTCCTACCCTGTATTGTGCTTTCCAACATCTGAACGTTTTTCTGCCCCCGGGATCTTGCTTTCCTCCCCCTTATCTTTGCATCCTACATCTGTTACTGTTTATCTCCCTCCCGGATCTGGATTTAACCTCCGTAACTGTGCATCATACATTTTGTAACTGTTTATCTGCCCCCTGGATCTTTTTGCACCCTTTCCCCCTTGTATCGGGGCCCCAACCCCTAAACCCCCTGTAACTGGTTATTGCCCCCTGGATTTTGGTGTCCTACCCTGATCTGGGGCATCATACATCTGTAAGGGTTATCTGCTCCGGGAAATTGTCCCCTCCAAACCCCGGGTTCTGTGCATCCTACATCTGTAACTGTTTATCTGCTCCCTGGATCTGTGCATCCTACCCCTGTAATTGTGCATCCTTCATCTGTTACTGTTTTTTGTTTGGGGTACACAGAAGGAGCCTCCCCGAAGATTGTTGGAATTCAGTGATTAAAACCACAATCGGGCGTACCCTGGAAACGCTGAGCATCACGCTCAACGGCTAATCCTTCTAACACCGGGAAACACAAAACTAAGAATGACAGCGTTACCATCAACATCATCACCACCAAAACGGTCTTTATCAAGGCCACCATTGGTGACAATCTCGATAAACATCGAGGGCATTTCTACTCAAAAAGAAGTTTTATTATCTGACCTGTGCAAAGTACACACATGCGATATTTTGCTAGTACAAGAGACACATAGGGGCCACACGAGCACCAGACCAAAGATCAGTGGCATGGAGCTGATCATAGAAAGACCACATGACCAGGGACCCAAGTTTTGAATCAAAACGTCGATAATTTTTCGACGTTTTGAGTGGTCACGTGGTCTGATAACGTCGATTTCCTCAAAAAGCTAATTTTGAAATCAAAACGTCTTTTTTTTGACGTCCCCAACGTCTTTTTCTACCCACGAAAAAATAGCTTGTGGGACATGCGTGGGATGATGCTTTTTGACGTTACGCCCTCTCAATATAATATACTCGTTCGTCCTATGGAGGTATAGTAGTATCTATGGTCCTATGCATGTTTATACAAGACTGTGGTTAAATTCGAACACTTGAAACTTGGCATTTGGCGCTAGGCTATTACGATGTTATTTGGCATTTTCAATTTATAAATAAACTAATTAATCTTGATTTCATGGCCCCACACTAGGGTAAGGCCTAGGCCCTACATCAAATTAGGGCTACCTAGGTCGAAAGCCTATTAATAGGCTAGGCCTAGCGCCTTGGACCTAGGGCCGCCTTGGCCCCTAGCTCTTGTCAACATTCAGATACCTCGCGTTTTATTTACCTTTTAGCATGCATGCGAGTTATTTCCACGACGCATCTTTGTTATTTTTATGTTATGAAACGTTGAGTTTTGCAGATTCAAATCGTGTATTGATGAAATAAGATCTTCTTGCTGTTCAAATGAATGTTGATTGTATTTATAGGTTATGTTCGGTACTGCGCTGGGAGAACGTAAACAACAAGGAAATGCAAAGACTTTAGAAAAACATGTTTTATGTATAGTAGGCCTATCTTTGTCTGAAGTCTTTGGGTGTAGGAGCATAGAATACTCATATTTGATTGGTCCAGAGTTCGGCAATGTTCGGCTAGCGGGAGAGATAGCTGACGGGAAGAACAGCAAAGCAAGTTTATCTCACAACGTCAGTAGAAAGATTCAAAACTAGCATTTCATTCAAACCAAAAAATCGACGTTATCAAGTGACGTTATGAAAGTGACGTTTTGATCAAAACGCTTATTTCAAAACTTGGTCCCAGTACGGGAGCGCAATTTTTGCCAGACCAGGAGCTAACATCGTCTCGGCTTCTTTGACGGAGAGAGATGACATAGAGCTGTTGACCATCCGCACCGCGCAATACTCCGTGACCTCGGTGTACAAACCACCAAATGCAAAGTTCAAATTCGTGGAACCGGACAACTTCAGCTATCAAGGTACCAATTTTGTGGTTGGCGATTTTAACTGCCAAAAACACTGCATGGGGATACCAGGAGACCAACGACAATGGTGAATATCTCGAGTCATGGGCGGAGGCAAACGACTTGCAGCTGATCCACGACCCGAAGCTGCCTTCCTCTTTCAACAGTGGTCGGTGGAAGAGAGGTTATAACCCTGACAACATTTTTGTGACCTCAAGAATTGCAGCACAGTGTGAGAAGCAAGTTGGTCAACCAATCCCTCGGACTCAACATAGACCAATCATAGTCACAGTTCGTGCGGTGGTCAAGCCGGAACGAGTCCCTTTCCAGAGGCGGTTCAACTTCAAAAAGGCCAATTGGGCAGCATTCAGCACCGACCTAGATGCTGAAATTGCCCTTATCCCTCCCAAAATCGAGAATTACGACATATTCATCGGACTAGTCAAACAAATCTCAAGGAAGAACATCCCAAGAGGCTGCAGAACAGAATACATCCCTGGTTTAAATGGAGATGCCAAACCCCTGCTGGACCGCTACAAGGCCTTGTTCGAGGAAGACCCATTTGCAGAAGAGACGATGGAAGCTGGAGAAGTACTCATGGCAGCCATAGCGGAGGACCGGAAGACAAAGTGGTGTGAACTTGTGGAGAATCTGGACATGAAACAGAACAGCAGAAGGGCCTGGAAACTCCTGAAAAACCTTAGTGGGGATGCGACAAAGCCAAAAAATAACTTCACGGAAGTAACTCCAAACCAGGTAGCTAGCCAACTGCTTATCAACGGCAAGACGTCCGGAAGGAAGTTGAAACATCCTATAGTGCGGGACGTGGAACACGAGACAGACCATCTTGGTACAGGGTTTACTATGCCAGAACTTGAAGCTTCCATCAAGGCCCTAAAGCGGAACAAAGCGGCTGGTGTGGACGAGCTCAGGGTTGAGCAAATTCAGAATTTCGGCCCAAAGACTCTACAATGGCTTCTGGAGCTTATGAATGCCTGCGTATCGCAGATGACAATACCGAAGATGTGGAGACAGGCAAGAGTGGTCGCTCTACTGAAGCCAGAGAAAGACCCCAATGACCCCAAAAGCTTCCGCCCTATATCCTTGTTGTGCCACCTTTTTAAGCTCCTAGAACGACTTATCCTGAACCGTATCGCGAGCACCTTGGAAGAAAGGTTTTATACCACAACAAGCGGGTTTCAGACCTGGTAAATCTTGCTGCGGACAAATCCTTAACCTTACCCAACACATAGAGGACGGCTTTCAGAGGAAGGAAATCACGGGCGTCGTTTTCATAGACCTTACGGCAGCATTCGACACTGTAAACCACAGGAAACTACTGAGGAAAGTGTATGAGGAGACGAAGGACTTCCGACTTACAACGATGATCGGTACTTTACTACAGAACAGAAGGTTCTATGTTTCGCTGCAGGGAAAGAATAGTCGTTGGAGAGTGCAGAAGAATGGACTGCCCCAGGGAAGCGTGTTGTCGCCAGCACTTTACAACGTCTACACCAACGACCAGCCCACCCCTGACTACATACGGCAGTACATTTTTGCTGACGATTCAGCGTTGGCAGCCCAAGGCTCTAGTTTCACGGAGGTCGAGGGAAAACTGTCAAGTGCCCTGGAGGAACTCTCCCAGTACTATGACTCGAACCAGTTGAAGCCAAACCCGAGTAAGACACAGGTGTGTGCTTTTCACCTGAAAAACCGCGAGGCCAGGAGAGAACTGGATATAGTTTGGAGAGGTAAAAAACTCCAACACTGCCTGACACCTAAATATCTGGGTGTCACACTGGATCGCACGCTAACTTTCAAGCAACACTGTACAAACACGAAGGGAAAGGTCAGCGCCCGAAACAACATTCTACGAAAGCTGACAAGCAAAACCTGGGGAGCACAACCATCCACGCTCAGGACATCAGCGCTCGCACTGTGCGTGTCGGCCGCCGAGTATGCCGCTCCAGTGTGGAGCGCTTCTGTGCATGCGAAGCGAGTCGACGTCGCAATTAATGAAACTGTGCGGATTGTGACGGGCTGCCTAAAAACCAACCCCGGTAGATAAGTTGTACCCGCTTATCGGGATAGCACCCCCTCATATCCACCGGATAACCGCAGCAGACGTGGAAAGGACGAAGCAGGAGGGACAGACACCCTCGCCACCCCATGTATGGACACCAACAGGCGGCAAAACGACTTCGTTCCAGAAAGAGCTTTTTGACCAGAACTCACGTTCTTAGAAGTTCACCGGAGGCAAATCGTGTTGCCCACTGGAACAGCGAACTGCTTGCACCTAACATTGCACCGAGGGAAGAGATCGCTCCAGGTGGTAACAGTCCCTTCGCGGTTTGGCGGACATTAAACCGATTAAGAACTGGAGTGTCGAGATGCGGGACCAACATGCATCAGTGGGGCCTTTAACCAGCTGACCAAGAGCCCATGTGTGAGTGCGGACAGGTACAGGATCCGAGTCATCTCCTGATTTGCCCCGTCTCGACGAACCATGTACCCTTCGCCATATCTTGGAAGCAAATGCGAAAGGAATGGCTGTTGCAAATTTTTGGAAATATTGTGTTTAAACCGGACACGGAAAGTAAGTAAGTAACTGTTTATCTGCTCCCTGGATCTGTGCATCCTACCCCTGTATCTGTGCATCCTACATCTGTAACTGTTTATCTGCTCCCTGGATCTGTGCATCCTTCTACTCCTGTCATCTGTGCATCCTACATCTGTAACTGTTTATCTGCTCCCTGGATCTGTGCATCTACCCCTGTATCTTGCATCGACATCTGTAACTGTTTATCTGCATCGATCATTGTA
>JAMZAV010007860.1:0-29812 GCA_024449915.1 Sweltsa coloradensis | reverse complement strand
TGGCCAAACGTGATGGTGCAATTTAAGATACAAAGTCTTTTGGCTAGGAATCTTTGGTCTTGTTTGTAAGCGTATCTGCTTCCAATGCAGAAGTTCCACGGTTCGATTCCCGCTCAAGTCAGATGTTTTTTAACTTCTGATTTGGACTTAAGTCCATCAGTTCTTGTCTTAGGAGTTTGTAAACGGTGACTTTAGAGCCGTCCTAGCAACGAAGCACATAATAAATTTCAGAGTTGTTCTGAATCGGCCTTGTTGATTCTGGCGTTGATTCGCGGGTGTTCGCACTGTCCATACCACTGATTGCTATATTTCCTATTAAAAATATCGATCTTTGGTTGGTTATCGCTCACTCGTCGATTGCGTCGGGGCCTGCATGGTTGGCTTGGTCGCTTTGATTTAAAGTCCCCCACTGAAAATCAGTTATATAACTGAGTGGGCAGACTCTAAATAAAATTTATTTATTTATTTATTTAAGACCAACGTACCGGATTCTTTGTCTTTATCTTTGTCCATAATTAATATTTCCATAATTGTGGATTAACACTATGTTTTCTTCATTCCAAGGGGAGGAACGTAAGGGACGACGCGGGGGGACAAGGGGTGGACAGGCCGTCTGCTGGTCAAAACCAGCCACAAGCGTATGGGGAGGGCAGGGGTTCCCCCATGTCATGGTCGTCTCCGTCTTGTGTCATCATCCGTCCGTGTTGTCATTGTCGTCGCCGTCGGGGAAGTAGTCAAAGGGAAGGGGTTCCCCGACGACGACCCAGTACTCGCCATTAGTTTCAGGGAGTGAGACTCCCCTATTCACGGGCCAAACAGCGAGAAGGTTGCGAGTTGGAATTTGAAGGCCCACCTGCAGGTAGACAGTAGATTGAAATTGAATAATAAAATGTAAACAAAAGAAAAAAAATCAGATTTTTTAAAATTTTGACGAAAATTTGTCACCACTAATTTGGAATTTACAACCATTCCAAAATTTGCAAAATTTGGAAAATTTGGACCAAATCCAAAAAAAATATATGAAAATTATTTGTAAAAAACAAGGAATTTTTATGAAATGATTAATTTTGAGAAAAAAATAACAATTAATTTCCGTGCCAGAAAGAGTTAACAAGAGGCCTGTTTGCCCATTCCCTGCCGGAAGTCCCAAATAAATTTATGCTCTTACCCTCACCGATTATGCGCCAAAGCATTTAATTGCCCAAATCCGCCCTTTGGTAAGTTAACCTCCGAAGCTCTCTATCAGCATATTCTTCGAGCATGGTACCAGGCAGGCCATATATGGGGACAGTCTTGCGCGATAGCTGATTTTTCTTCACCTTCGTCGTGGGGTTTGCAGAAGAACAATGAATAATAAACACCAAAGTGGACTACCCTACCTGCCGTATGGGAGGAATGCCGTGAGCTTGTGAGATGCACTTGTAAAACAGGGTGCAACGTGAGGTGTTCCTGTTTGAATGCTTATCTTCCATGTACAATGCTTTGCACAGTTTGTCGTGAAAGCTGCTACAATCAAAGGGAGGTTTCAAATTTTTATCCTCCCCCAAAAATGTATAATTTTTTTCGTGTATTTGAAAGAAATTGGTAATTTTTGACAGCAAAGACTTTGATTCTTAATAACTGAAAGATGACCTAGAAGAAATGACAAGTGTTAAAGACAGATGGTGGAGTCTACGAAAATGTTTGTCAGGCATGAAGTCTCCCACCTCAACCAAACCTATACAACCTCTGTCCGAGCAGACTGAGAATAATCTTGAATAACAAACGATTCCCAGAAGAACAGAGCAGAAGAGAAAACAAAACAATCCAGTCTGGACAGAACAGACAACCTCATGAAGGATAACAAACTCAACAAAAAGATGAAATTACATTTCAGTCAACACAACAACAAAAAACACATTTCACATTAACAGAAGCAATCTCTATGTACAGTGGAGGCTACAGTGGAGGCAAGACAAGAACATACTGGAGAGCGGAGTCAAAACACGTTCGCCTGCGACAAGAACAAAAGACCGACTGCGGGGCGAGACTGCGCTGGGACTCTGGGAGTGAATGCGGGTGTGAAGTGCAGTTAAAAGGTGCGGGGCGGCGAGGTCACATCGTTGCTGCACGTCCAGTGCATGGAAGTCTTCCAACATCGCATTGAACAGTAGCTTTTGAGCTCCATGAGGAAGAGTTTATTGGAATAGTGTAGTATTTGTAAAAGTGTAACGAGGTTCATCGTGACGATACAACATATTCACAGATATTGCCTTAAAGGACATCACAACCCTGGGATTTCCCGGCGATGTAAAGAACCTAAGTTGTTTTAATGACTAATGGCGAAAACCAGAAGTCTCTAACTTGAAGCAGAAGTTAATTACACCTGTTTGAATAACAATAATTTAGGTGGGTGCGCGCGCATCCAAAATCGTGACGTAAAGATTGCGCACAGTCGAGTCTACTCCCCGACCTCAGATTACTGGTCAGCGCTGTAAAGAACTCTCTCTGTAGAAGAAGATATAGTGTTTAGACAAAAACCAAAAGCTTCATCGTATTCAGTGGTCTTTCCTCTACAAGAATGTTGCAAAAGTAAACCTTCTTGTAGAAAATAAAACTTAGTTTTGGATATTTTATAAAACATGCTAAAAACGACAAATATATCGTACTTTCAGAGACCTTGAAAACAAGTAAAATTGACCAAATGAGAAAATATTTTGACACCCACATAGCAGTAGTCATGCAAAAAAATAAAAAGAATACTACACTGAAATCGAAGCAAACGTGTTCAAGATTGCAAATAATATATGATAGGATGTTTTCAGCAAACTTCGACGCTTCCAGCGACGAGCCGTCCGCGATCAAGTTGCAGAGGATATACTACCCATTTAGAAAACATCGTTTTGTCAAGCACGTGTAGTCTGTGTAGCCGTTCATAACCATAAGGTATCGGCTCACAGCTGTCTCGTATGCGGGTTGAGTTCATTCAGTGGTTTATACCATGGTATTAGGATACTTGAACCATGGTTTTATTTCATATCCCGCATACAGATGCAAGTTTTATGATATCGTGAACCCTAATAACTAAGTAACTATGATATCGTGTAGTTATTCACTTATTGCCTCAACTCAACTTGCAACGTTGCAAGTTGCAATTGCTTCAGACGAGGCACGTAGAAAAGAGAGCGTTCCCTTCACCCCCCCCCTCCACCCCCCAACACAAAAAGAGCTCCAACGCGCTTGCTTATCAATCAGTCGCTGCTACAAGATACATACAACGAATATTAAATAAATAAATAAATAAATTTTATTTAGAGTCTACCCACTCAGTTATAGAACTGATTTTCAGTGGGGGACTTTAAATCAAAGCGACCAAGCCAACCTTGCAGGCCCCGACGCAATCGACGAGTGAGCGATAACCAACCAAAGATCGATATTTTTAATTGGAAATATTGCAATCAGTGGTATGGACAGTGCGAACACCCGCGAATCAACGCCAGAATCAACAAGGCCGATTCAGAACAACTCTGAAATTTATTATGTGCTTCGTTGCTATGCCAAAATCACCGTTTACAAACTCCTAAGACAAGGACTGATGGACTGAAGTCCAAATCAGAAGTTAAAAAACTTCTGACTTAAGATTATTCTATAGCCCGCGCTGCCACTTGATTTAGCGATAGCGTTCCCCCCAGCTCGCGAACGGCTCCGTTACCGGCGAATGGCCTCTAAAAGTTCAGCGTTTTCCCGATAGACTGCGAAACCGAAAACATCGCTTGGCTAGCTACATCCGGCCGCGTTATATTTGAAGTTATATCTCGCGATAAATCCGATCGCGCGGAGAAGCCCTTATATGAAGAGTATGAGTCAGGGTGTATTACGCGGAGCAGTTGCATGTGCGGCCGCTGATGCTAGCTAAGCTAGACCCAAACAACACACACCTTTTGTTGTTAAAACCAACCATTTCTCATTATTTAGTAGAGTTTTTTGAATGTGCATAGGCCTACAAATATAACGAAGTTCACTGTTTGCTTTTTGATTCTTTTCCCAAAATCATCCGCAGTCGGTAATGCATCTAAAAAATATCTGCAAAAGGGCCCAAAAAAGTTATGTCGGAATCGACACCCGACGATTAAATTTGTCGTGAATCATAAATAAAGTAATATTAATGATTAAATTCTTTTTCAGAGGCGTGTTTGTGAATCCCGAAATATTTACTTGTCAAAAAAAATTTTTTTATGTTTAGTTTATGACGATGAGTCTATAAAAATTAAAACATCTAAATTTCCCAAAACGCTAATGAAACAGATTCGTTTGAGGGAATAGTGTGCTTGTTACAATAGTCATATTTTTTCTAATTCCCGTATGAAATATTGCCCTCTCAATATGACACCGTCAAAACTGCTGAAAATTGATCTAAAAATTTTGGTGAAACGCAATTTTAAAGGACTGGTCCCCGACGTTTGACGAAAGGCAGGAAGGAAACAAAACGTCAATGCGCAAGAATAGTCCCAAAGGGAACGTGGGGTTTTTTGCACTGTGCCGCCTCAATGTTTGGGAAAAATGGGATAATTCAAAAGCCCAACTGACATTGTCCTGAGTGGGCTTTCGAAAACGAAAATACATGATAAATTTTATAAAATGCTTAAAAAAAAATAATGAAAGCATAATCGATCGACGTAACATGAAAAACAGACACCACTCAGAAATGAATTAAATTCTTTTCCCTTTTCGCGCGACAAACACGCGTCCTTTAACGCCCCCCCCCCCCCCCCCCCCCGCGCGTGACCGGTAGGCTTATTTTGGTTTTTGCGTAAACAATGCTCGTCTTTGTAAAGGTCCATTTCTTAGATGTCTTGGCTCTGTGAAGTTCGTTCTCGTCCATGGTCCATCGATCGTCTTAAATTGACAGCGTTTTTGAAGTGTCCGAGTGTGGCCATGACTGGTATTCGTTGTTTGGTGAAAAGTTTTAGCAGGCCCAAAGCAAAGGAATAACTGATACAATCATTAGGGCGGGGGGGGTGAGAGGCGTGCATTGGAAAAAAAGCGATGGCTTGACCTTCAGTGACCTCGAGATCACAGAAGATGCGCCAAGTAAACATTTTTCAAACTGGTACTAGGTGTTATTTTGGTTTTTGTTCATTACCTTTAGGGGGCCCCCCCCCGAAACAGTGGGGGGGGGGGACATAAGGTTTTGCTGTGTCACTGGGGCCCCCCCCGGTGTTTTCGCGTTTTCCCCAACCCATTCCTCTTTCCTTTTGGGGGGGATCCCTATAATGAACAAGTACGTTTCCCGGGTTCGTTTAACTCCCCCGTCCCAACCATCATGAGCCGGGGCACTGTCACAAAAAATGTACGAGACTATGCATGAAACCCAATAAAGTTGCCTAAAAACAAAATGCAAAGCGTCGTCCTTCCTCCGACGAACGACGAGTGTTTCGTCCCTTTTTTGGACCGATTGGCAATTATTTTTTTCGGTGCTAAATGATTAAGTTATCGACTATCGAGATTTTTAGATAGCAAAGCGAAGGGCTTCAATTAGATGAGCCCCCCCCCCCCCCCAAAAAAAAAAAAAAAAACTCGGGTGTTTTTTTTTTAGTTTTTGTTTTTTGTTTTTCTGTCTGTTTGTTTGCGCTCTACCCAGGTAAAGGGCATATGCGTTTTGATAAAAAATTGGAGGGACCTTGAAATCTCTAAAACTTAGACCGCCCTTTTTTGGGTACAATCGAAAAAATTTTCCCATGATAGTACTTTTTTCGATTTTTTCTTTTAAAAATGCGATTTTTTCGGATATTTGGGCGATTCTGACCAAAGGGGTGGGGCTACAACGTTAATTTTTACATGGACTTAAGATTATGGTGTGTTCCCTTTTTAAAAAAAAAAAAATAAAAAAAGTTACCCAAATCCATCGAAATACAGGTTATATACTCAAAAAACTTAATTTTTAAACAAGTAATATAAAAACTTGACTAAATCACCTATAATGTGTACAAAAGTAGTCTTGGGGCCCCCAGATATTTTTCATTTAAAACCAAAGCAATTATACTCTTTTATAAAATTACCTTATTTAACCCAAAATTTGATTTGAAAGGAACTTGAAGAAGTAAAGAGATCCCACCCCTACTAAAAATTTAAAAAACTCATCCATCAACGCGCCAAAAAAAGCGTCGCAAAGCGGCCAGTAAATATCAAACATTTTTTCCCAACGAACAATATTTAAAAAAAAGCGCTTGAACTTTGAGTCAGATCACTTTCGTTTTTTATGTGCCCGACTCCTGATTTTGCTCCCGATATTCCCTTTTTTTTGGGGGTTTGGTACCAGGGCCCGTTTTTTTATTTTCGTTCTGTCGAGCCAGTTCAAATTGCATTTCCCTAACACTTGTCCTCTAGGAAAAAGGGGGAGGGGGGGGTTTACTGGGGTAAAATACTTTAAAGAAGTTGATGAGTTTCGGAAGCATGAAACTGCCCCACAGTGTGCGGCGGGAAAGTATTTTTTCCACAAAGTAGTCGTTAGTGGCGTCAAGGACGTCCGCAGGGGGGGAGGGGGGCACCCCCCCCCCCCCCCCCCTTCTTGGAATCCTATATTTTAACAATTTTATTAAATTTAACTATCAAGCTCCGAAAAAACGCTTTTTCAGGCGCGTTTTTGGGAGAGCGTTTTTTTTTTAAACGAAAAAAGCTTTAAATTTGGGCGTTTTCATGAGAAAAATTTTTTCGATATACGCTCAAATTTCCCACGAAAAAAAAAAATTAAAAAAAATTCGGGTTCTTGAAAAATTTACTGGACAAGAATGTCGGTGTAAAAAATTGAAAAAAAATTTAAAAAACGAAAAAATCGTAAATTGCGATTATCTAGAAAATATTTTTTATTCCCGCTAAAATTTTCACACGAATACATCAATTCAAAAATTAAAGTTCAAAAAAAATCATTATAAAATCGGAAAAAGCATGTGGTGTTATAAGTCAAGAAATTTTTTAAAAAAATAAAAAAAAAATCGTAAAATTTCGATTTTTATGGAAAAAATTTTTCGATTTTCCTAAAAAAAAAATGGCAGTTCTAAATTAGAGATTTGAAGGCCTCCAAAAAATTTCAAACGCAATTGGGGGGATTTTGGGTTTAGCCCCAAAACGTTTACAAACACACAAAAAAAAAAAAAAAAAAGAAAAAAGAATTAAAAAAAAAAAGGTTTTTTTCTCCGTTAGTGAAATGGGAAACTTGCTTCGCTCGCTCGCTCATCCAATTAAGATGATAATTAAAATATAAAAATTTAACGGTCTAGTTTTTTTTTACATTTCTACTAACATTAAAACTGTAATTATTCGGGAGATGTAACTTATCGATTCCATCAGGACGCGTTCCAAATTCCTTTTTTGGGGGTTTTCTTTTCGAGTATCGACTGCACAAAAAATTACATTATTTTGGTATTGATTCAGCCAGCTATTTCTTCTAAAACCACAAAAAGCACTCTAAAACCGATTTTCAAAAAAATCGCCTGCGGCGCTATTGTTGAGGGCCTCACCCCTCCCACACACCCCTTTTGTCCTACGGGGGTTACAGTTATAATATGCCCCCCCCCCCCCCCCCCCCCCCCATGACAAAATTTCCGGCGCCCCTTTATGGGGTTTAAAAATGAAGTCACAATGTACCTGTTGATTTGAAATTAATTAGTTTAGTATAGGAAATTATACAATTTGAAAATGCAAAAAACCTACAATAGGAAACCCAATTTTGAGAATGTTACGAACGGTACACATTAGGGAAAGTCTTGAAAATATAATATCGACTTTTGGTGAAAGACCCTTTCCCCCCAACCCACACTAATTAGTATGCGCTAAGCTCGGATAGTCTTGTGCTGTAAGAATTACTCCCTCTGACCTTGTAGCGGCATAGAGACCGGGCCCGGGTGAAGAAAAAGTCTCCCCCCTCCCCAAACACGTCAGACTGCAGGCCAGGGTGTGTGTAAAACAATCCATAAACCCCCCGGGAAGCTACTGACCCGGGTTTTGATTCCTAACTAAAAAGATTTTCAATTTCGTGCACCTGAATGTTCCGAGTTTGGGAACTATTGTAACCGGTTTTACGTGGACACATTTATATCTATTGTGATCAAAATTCCCAAACAACTTTTAAAACAGAGACATGTTTTTACCTTTGTTAATTTGTAATCAGACTAACCAGAGTATTTTGTTTATTTTTTAAATGCATACACTTGAATTTTTTGTCAAGCATGCTTTCAACTAGGGGCCCCAAGACTCCCAAAAAAAACGGGACGTCCCGAATAAACCTAAAATGTCCCCCCGGCCGGACGATTTTTTTCCCGAAATATAGTCCCTTTACCATGACTTTTAAAATTTTTTAAAAGACAGAGGGAGTTCCCTTCGAGAGGTCGCCCTTTCGGAAAAGGTCGCCGTTTCGATGCCCCCCAACGGCAATTATGACTGTTATTTTTTCCCGGGGGGGGATTGGTTCTGCTAAATAGGCTTTGACTTCTTTTTAGACACTGTTACACTCTCTTAAAAAATAATTTTTTAAATGCGAGCCCCACACATTTTAAAAATATTTTGAACAAGCAAAGGGGTTTATACATATGAGATTTTTATTTGTGTGCTCTCTCGTCTCTAGTCCATCTCCAGTCTGGTTCAACTACAGCTGACTTGGCTTTTTCCCAAAACCCTTGAAAAATAAACAAAATATATCCTTGACTGCTAAGGCTGCGTGAAAAAAAGAACAGCAAAATTCAATTTAGTCAAATGGGAAAAGCTGTTTACGTTATCGGTTTTTACAGTCTTCGTGTCTCCTGAAACAGATACTTGACACAAAAAAGAATGTTGTAGCGTGAACTTCCACGTAAAAGAACGCAATCGTGGGTTGGGGACTTTTGTTCCGGGTTTAACCCTGGTACTATCATATTGTTTTTTGGATTTAAAAACTGGAAGGATTCTTATCTTCATAAATCGTTCACACATTCTTGTCGAAATATATCGTTTTTCAAAAACTGTAAAAATTGAGTACAAACGAAAAAGATTTTTATTTTTATTGTTTTTGCTTTTTGTTTCCCCTTTACCACTTTTTACGAGGGGAAATTTACCGCCTCCCATTATGTTATATATTTAGTTATTTACTTTTACTAACGATAAATCTACATAGCGGTAAAAGTTATTACCTGATAAAATATATTACTTTTTTATCAGGCGCGTAAAAACGTTTGAAAATTGGTGGGGGGGAAAAATTTTTGCGTCTCGGGGGGGAGCCGCCAGGGCTCTTCGATTTTTACCATACCCGACCACGTTTTTTCGTCATGTTTTAACTGCACTCGGACTCTGTAAACGATGTTTTTTTCAGCAACTATCTGCGACAAAAACTAAAAAAAAAAAGAACGTGAAGTGACCCCTTTTTGTAAATTTCAACCTAATTTTTTTTTCTAAAGACGAAGCATTCAGCAAACATATTTGTTTTCCAAGGTGACTGTCGAATTGATGTGTATGTGCATATTTACTAGGAAATTTTTGGGATTTAAAATTTTACTCACGTTAAATTTGCCCTCCCCTCCCCATCCCCCCCCCCCCTTTCCCACGCCACTGCAAATTTTCATAACAAATATTTAAAAATACTTGTCCACAGCAATACGCACAATACCGCCAACACCGCCTGACACAAACTTTGCTGATGCGCCTTTTTAAAACGTGCCTTGAGTAACGAAACAAACCGCGCGCTTCCGAAGCTCACCGGTCTTTGCTCGCCAGCCCCTCGACAAGAGTTCCCGAGTTGCCACCCAAAAGCCCTTTTGTTCAGTCCGAGTGATCGGTTGCCGACGACGCGAGGGATTTTTTTGGAGGGATTTTCATGACGGCAGGTCAATGTGTGTAGCACCACTATTGGGGATCAGAAAAGTTGTTAGTGGGGAATAAAGCTGAGGGTTTTCCCACATAGGGGAAAGTAAAATATGCCCATTTCTTCCCTTTTATCTATTTACGATGGGCTGAACACGCGATTTGATTCAGGTTTTTTAGTGGTACAAATAAAAAAAATCAAAATAAACAAACTAATAAAATAATGTAATGAAAATTATTTCAGGGTTCAAATTTTAAAAGAACTACAAAAAATGGTTTAAATTTCATATCTTTAACAAAACCCTTTTTTTTTTTTAAAAATTCATTTCCTTTTTTAAGCGATTTAAATTTCCCGGGGCAGCCCAAAAAAATGCAAAAAAAAATAAATTTTCACTTTTTTTTTACATCAAAAAAATCAAAGTTTATACTGTGTAAAAGAAAGAAAAAAAAAAAATTTAAATTCTTTGTCTAGATTAGCCTTAAAAGGGGAATCGAAACCCGGACCTTTTTGCATTGAAGCAGAACGTAACCACAAGACCAACGAGCCACACAAACCAACGAGCCGATTTTGTTTCAACTGTATAATGTGTCTACGTTAATTATCATATTAGTTTATTAAATATGCATTCTTTGAAGCCAAACGGGCTTATTGTGTGAAAGCCAAACGGGCATATTGTATGAAACCCGTCCAGACTGAGATTTTACATGCCGTAATTGTGTATGTATTCGAATTCGGTTTAGAAAAATTGACAATAGTAAAATAAGTACTTAGTAACTTGAGTTCGTAGCTCGTCTCCGCTCGCTACATTGCTTTCCTCAGTCATAGACAAAATGCTGTTATTGAATCCTAATAACATACCGTAAACATGAATTCATAATATGCAAACAAACTAATTAGTAGACCTACCAAGTGAGTTATTAGAAGAGGATCTCACCGGGTAAAACAGATATGTTCCCTACAGCGGCAATTTATACTAAATACATTATTTTAACGAACAATTGCTGAAGTGTGTTTTTTCAATCATAATGTCTTCCATTTGGCCCACTCTTTTAAACAATAACAATTAACCTTTGAGTTTGGGTCCATACTCTATAGTAATATATTTATTGCTGTGTGTTCATGTAATTATAGGAGACTTACCTATTTGTAGGCTATGGTAGTTATTGTCTGTTGAATCTTGATCGCGATTTTAGTGTCAATACCGACTGCCCTGACCAGTCATCATCTTGCACTTTGTTCATCCACCCCCAAGTCCCCCCCCCCCATACTCATCGTAATAAGCGAGACTGCGTGGATATTATCATCTTTGACTCAAAAGTAACATGTCCACTTCTTCTCCTTCTCATTCAGGGCGAGTTTCCCCATAGAATGTCAAACAATATTAGTAGGCCTAGGTACTGGGACGTGTCCACGTGTTGAGGTTTGAGATACAAAGAATGCCATTAGAAAAAGTATTTTGTCAAATGTCAACAAGGCAAACTTTTTTTCATGAAGATGAAAGGGAAGATATGCCATTCTGAAGAGCTTTACCAAGTGTGCAAATATGCAGACATTATCCTAGAGATAATTGAAACCAACAGCATCCTATGTATGAAAATATTGTAAAGAATACTGTAACATAAATGTTATCGCGGAAGTGCGTACAACAATTATACCCAATGAATTAGGGTCAATGGTCGCTTCGCAGTAGGTAAACAATAGGGTGGACGCGCGGTTTGACAGGTTAGGATGTGTGTGTAGCTTTACTTCATTTCGATCTAAAGATTGTTGGGTGTTCAAACTGTTCAAACTCTTTCTAACGTCAGTGTAGTATGTCACCTGATACGGAAAAGGTGTACTTCTAGGCATGTGCTTAGACCATTGTGATTTACGCAAAACTTGTGTTTTATTTTGTTGCGTGCGCTAAGTGTTAAAATATTGGCATTTTATGTATGACATTATGCTTGAAGTATTCTTTCACCGATTTTCCTTCATAATTTTACTTTCCTAGTGTTGGTTATTATGTGAACTAAGTAAAGTAACCACGGATAACAGTACCCGCGTGTTTATTATTAATTTTTAATCAGGTGTTCGTGTTTATTTCTTAGTGTTAATTATTGTCACCCTTTCCTAGACGGCGACAATCTGTAAATTAGTGTTTAAATTTAGCCGCGGGACCACAGTTTTGAGTGCGTGCCGTTGTGTGTAGGTGAATAATATTAATAACTATAATAAGGGTCCCTCCGCTCACTTGTTATTTACGTTTTAATCATTGTTTTCATTATGGCAGCTTTTACTCCATACATGTACGAACCTGAATATACAGATGAAGAGATATTAGAAAATAGACGTCGACGTGAGGAAGAAAGGCTAAGACTTATTCAAATGGCGGAAAGAACGCAATCATTATTTTGGTGCAAGTGCGGCGAGTGCAAATCTATGCCGAGTAATGTAGAGAGTGTTTGCTGTTCAGAAAACGATGCCGTAGTGGCTTTAATCAACGAAGGAGATTACGGCTGCATAGTTAACCACCCGACTTTTCAACATCATATAATATCAAGTGCAGGACTTCATATCTTGAGACAAATTTTGATTCAAAACACTTCCAATCGATTAAAGAAACGAGAATTGAGCAAGGAAATTACTAATAAAGGATGGCGTTATCTTGCATATAGACAGTTTGTATATTGGATAAACAGTTGGACTAATCTAGGCAAGGGAAAACGGGTCGTAATTCCTGCGTGCGCGATAAAGAAAATTCAGGAGACGTTTCCTGAGGAATCTGGAGTGTATGTAGGGTTCCTCCCATTTCCAGGAGCAACAGATGCAGAAGCCCAATATCCAGGATAAATCCACATAATTGTCATAATGAAGGTAATCATGACGTCTTGTGTTATCTCATTGCTCTAGCATATTTGAAAGCCCAATTAAATATATGTGCACTTTTTGAGAGAATAACGCGTGTCCCTGTAATATTATTACGATCATTTCCATTTGACTCTACCGGAAAAAATAGTCACTGGTTTTGTTTTGTTTTGTTTTTGTTTGTTTGTCTTTTGTCTGTCTCGCCATAACGTTCGAACGGAGGCTCGGATCAAGTTGAAATTTTGACCACCCGCAAGCTTCGTTCCCGATTGAATGCCATTAGTTTTGTGCGCGATTGAGAATAATAATTAAAATGTGTTTCACTGTTTTGACTAACGAGCCAACAACGAAATAAAATCCACTATTATGTCGAACAGGTTCCAAGGCTTTGTACGGGAGACTCACAGCCGTTGAGTCCCCGCAAGAAGAGGCAACATAACAAGTACCTAAGAGTCTGATGTTTTCTGAAAAGTTGCATCGCGAGTGCCACGGGGCTGCTACCTTCATAAGACGGTCGCGCGTGAATTCTCAACGAAAGCATGCATTAGTATATCACCCAAATACACGCATATTTGAAATGAATCATAATGTTGTATATTTTTTTATTTTTTGCATGCCTACAGCTATATGTAGGTGTCAAAATATTTTCACATTTGGTCAATTTTACTTGTTTTCAAGGTCTCTGAAAGTACGATATATTTGTCGTTTTTAGCATGTTTTATAAAATATCCAAAACTAAGTTTTATTTTCTACAAGAAGGTTTACTTTTGCAACATTCTTGTAGAGGAAAGACCACTGAATACGATGAAGCTTTTGGTTTTTGTCTAAACACTATATCTTCTTCTACAGAGAGAGTTCTTTACAGCGCTGACCAGTAATCTGAGGTCGGGGAGTAGACTCGACTGTGCGCAATCTTTACGTCACGATTTTGGATGCGCGCGCACCCACCTAAATTATTGTTATTCAAACAGGTGTAATTAACTTCTGCTTCAAGTTAGAGACTTCTGGTTTTCGCCATTAGTCATTAAAACAACTTAGGTTCTTTACATCGCCGGGAAATCCCAGGGTTGTGATGTCCTTTAAGCATGGATTTTATTGTTATTATAGATGAAGCTTCTGTAACACGTCGCATTTCATGTCCCACACATTTGTTTCGAGACCAGAGATAAAGATAGAACGACGTGGGAAAGCTCAATGTTATCCCACACAGAACAGAACCGAACACGTTTCTAGCATCAACCTCTCTGTCTGTATAGAGCACAGCACTGAGATTACAAACACTTCCCTGACAAGCAGTGCAGAGCACAGAGCGAACAATCCGTTCCATCTGGACAGAACAGTGACCTCCGAGGTTAACACACATTAAACAGAACGATGCGAGAACAAACAGCCAAGACTTGCTCAAACAACTTATTCAGCATTAAAAGAGCAATGGCAGTATTCCTGGAACAAGATTGAAAACAATAAATTGTGCCACATCAAGAATAGCACGGCAGCCTGCATCTCTTCACGTCGCTCCTCTCGCCGTGAAGAAGTGGTTCTGACTCGTTTAAGAATCGGGCACACATACCTCACTCACGGATATCTTCTAAGAGGTGAAGATCCTACCATTTGTGATGAGTGTGGTGAAGTTTTAACTATAAAACACGTTTTAGAAACCTGTACAAAATATAGTAGTGATAGAAAAGAATTTAAATTAAAACCTTCCCTCAAATAAATTTTATCAGACAGCTCTACGGCAAGCGATAATGTTATTAATTTCTTACGAAAAAGGTAAGATTTTAAATTAAATTTGAAATTCATATATATTTAGCATTTAGAAAATTCGATGGGCACTGATAACTTTACTGTTTTGTGCCTAAAATCCCCAATAACTAACTAACTAACAGAAGCGAACTCCTTATATTGTGGAGACCCAGCAAGAACAGACCGAAAAGCAGAGACAACACATCCGTCTGCGACATGAACAGCAGACAGACTGCGAGGCGAAAAATACTTCATGACAGAAGTTGCATTAGAGTTAACATGTGTATACCGGCTTGCATTTCGGTATGAGTTCGAATTTGGAGCTCGGATCATGAAGTAAGCAAACCACGATGCCAGGACATTTGAGTCAAGACTTTTATACAAACAACACATTCAGCAGCAACAGAAGCTATAGCTGCTTGTACTGTGGAGGCCTAACAAGAACAGAGCGAAGACAAAAACACGTCCGCCTGAGACAAGAACAACAGACCGACTGCGAGGCGAGAGCGAGACTGTGCTGCGAGTGAATGTGGGTGAGAGTGCAGTTAAAAGGTGCGGGGCGGCGAGGTCATATCGATGCTGCACGTCAAGTGCATGGAAGTCTTCCGAAATCGCAGCTTTTGAGCTCCAAGAGGTAGAATTTATTGGAGTAGAGTGATATTTGTATAAGTGTAACGAGGTTCATCGTGACGATACAACATATTCATAGTCACAGATATTGCCTAAAGCAAGAATTTACTGTTATTATGGATGAAGTTTTTGTAACACGTAGCATTGCATGTCCCACATATTTGTTTCAAGACGAGAGATAAAGATAGAATCAAATTAGGGACCAGCATAACACGGCGCATGTCACGTCACAAACAACATCTGCAGGTAAATAGTAGATGAAGTACGCAAGGATATGTTGGCCCCAGAGTTCAACGACAATGACTAGCAGAGGTTGATAGATTCAAGTTATTGCAATTTCCCCTTGTTTTTATGTTTCATTGGGTACAAACCCGGTGGTTTGACTGGGCTGGGGAAAGTCGTAACAATCCTGCTTCAGTAAAAAAAAAAAAAGATGTAGATGTCATCACTCGGGATGTGACAGGGCCCAACACTGAGTTAAACGAGCACTTCCAGGACAAGCAGGCCAGTTTAAGAGGAAACAAACGATGTAAAGTACGTTACTACCCTACTGACAGACAATACCACATACGTGCACAAATTTTTAAAGTCAATAACCCACTTAGTAACACTAACTTACATTATTAGTAAAATAATGCTTCAAACAATGATTGACTGGATATTGTTTAACGTCTCATATTTATGCAACTTGGCTAATCGAGACGACGGGAGGGACGGTAGAGATGAGTAATATGCAACACATACACAGGGAATTTGGTATAACAAAAACCCAAGCACAGAAACCGGACACCTCCTTTGTGTGACTTGGCTCTCATCCCACACTGATCAGAACCTGACACTTTCCGAACATCAATCCCTCAAGCTGTACAGAGAGAACAGACTGAGACCAACACTAACATAACAAATGCTTTCCTGACAAGCAGGACAGTATAAATAGCGAACAAACCTCCCAGCCTAGACAGAACAGACAATCTCCCGAAGTTCACAAATATTAAAGAGAAAGACTTGGCAAACAACACGTTCAGCAGTGACAGAAGCTAACTCCGTGTACTGAGGAGGCTCGCCGACACGAACAGACCGTAGAACGGAGACAAAACACGTCCGCCAGCGACAAGAACGACAGACCGACTGCGAGTGCGAGGCTGCAGCTGCGCTGTGTGTTAGCAAAGGTGATAGTCAAAAGGTGCGGGGCGGCGAGGTCATATCGATGCTATACGTAAAGTGCAATAAAAACTCTTCAAAATTGTGTTGATGACAATAGCACATGAACTCTGAGAGGTGTGATATTTGGTTACGATTGATATTTCTATATGTGCAGTGAGGTTTATCGTGACGATACTGGAGTGTCGCAGATATTGTGCAAATTCACTTCTTCGTTGCAAATGCAAAGTAAAAGTGGACAAAACTAGGCCAAGGGTACGCCAACTTACTTTTGATGCGATACATGGTTCTCCTTGGAATATTCTTGAGTGTGTTGCTTGAATGAAGCTGATACTCCATGTATTGTTTTTTCTCTTACATCGTTGTGAATCATTTCTATGATTTGTTCTATTCATTTTGCTAATGCCGCCGAGACAGCGCCAGCCACTCAATTGCTGACAGCAAGGATATTAAACACGATTGAACACTTCGTTTCAATCGTTTGGCTGACAGCCTTGCCATGCCTTTGTGTAAAAATACCTTGCCAATTAAAAATTTCACGAATTAAAACAAGAATAATTGCCATGTATACCAATTGTGACACTCAACACAAACCTAAAAATAACTGATTTAGTTAATGACTAAAACAATAACAATTTAACACTTAGGACTTAATAACTTTGTGGAAACTGGGAAAACACGATTTTACGGTCATGGAATTAAAGAATAGGAAAACTAAGAGATGACCAATTGGTTTTATGGAGTTGTTTGTTTTCTTGATGGTGTTGACCATGTGTTGACTATTTTCAAGTTTACCGCATTCGTGCTGCCAACAATGATAGTGGTATGTTGCCCACGCAGTCTACATGCAGCCTAGCCTAGCCTATATTTCAATCTTTAAGTTATAAGAAATCTTTACCTTAAATGTTCTTTTTAATTTTAGGAAGCAGATTATTTGCCAAATACAATACATACGTAAATGATCGATGATATATTGGTAATGGTACCTATGAGAAATAGACAACGTGTTATTTAGTTTTTGTAGGTGGCTATAGTGCGAGCGCGACGGTTTAGGTTGGTTTAGGTTATGTTGCCACTTGCCAGTGAGCAGAGACGCGATGTTGTTCGTTGGTTGTCCTCCACACGAGGCTAGCAACGATGGAAGAACCTAAATTTGCACTTGTCCAATGGCTTAAACAAGAATTTTTTGATTGGATATTGCTTTACGTCTCATATTTATGCAACGGGCAAATTGAGACAAAAAGGAGGGACGTAAGGGAGACGCGGGGGAAAAGGGGTGGACCGGCCTGTGCGGGGTCAAACCCCACCCAAAGCATTGGGGGCGGGTTTTCCCCCCAGCGGGGTCGTCTCCGTCTGTTCTATCGTCGTTTTGTCTTTGTCGTGTCGTCGGGGGGTTAAAGGGGAAGGGGTTAAACCGACGACGACCCAAGCTCGCCATTAGTTTAGGGGTGAACTCCCCTTTTCACGAGCCAAGCCCCCCGAGAAGGTGTCGATTTTGAATTTGAAGGCCCCTTAAACAAGAAAAAAACAAAAGCAACAGGGTCCCAAACAGTAGGTACGAAATTTTTGTTTTGGAGGAGTTTCGAAGTGTACGGAGGCCCCAATGCAGAGACCTAGTATAGAAGGCACGTACCAAAAGATCCCCTTGGGGGGGCTGGAAAGTGTAAAAAGCGTCAATGGTCTGATAGGCGGTACCTATATTTCAGGCCCGTTTTACTTCCAAATTTTTACCAGTGGTATGAACTACCACGCATTTAAATTTGACAACGTTGTGTACAAAAGAGTTTTGGAAAGAAGGGCGTTTTTTTCCCGACCCCATTCCTCTGGGGTTTTCCTTCGGGGAAACATTACTAACTGTGCAAAACCCATTTTAAAAAGTGATTTGTGTTTTTAAAAAATTTTATAATTTAAAGTAAATACTCCATTAGGTACAAAATCCTCCCTACTACTACTATAGTGGTGTGAAAGGGGACCCACACAGGCTAAAAAAAAACTGAATTAGTGGCGAAATGGTCGCTTTAAAACCCAGCCCACAGTTTTTGTCGGGAAAGGTCTGCTAAGGTTTTAGGGGTCACCTTGACCCCAATACCAAAGCCCCCCGCAAACTTTCCCCAACGAAAATCACCCCCGACAGTATAATAAAAAAAAAAGCCAAAGCGAACAACTAGGCATGCCAATTGGGGAGTTTCACCACCGCTGGGGACTGGCAAACGTGATTTTTTAAACCCCTCAAGGCCCCTTCTTTGGGACGAGAACCCCTTGCACTGAAACATTTTTTTCTGAAAGTGATCCGTTTCATATGATATCACACTGCGTCAACATTTAAATTTTTAAAGGAAACTTTAAAAAAATGGAACCTAACAAAAAGGTTTAAAATTTTTGTTCAAATGGAAAAATTTTTGTGGCAGCAAACCAAGGGCCAAATTCAAAATGTCCATGTTTGCCATACTTTTGCAATTGGTTTTAAAGTTTGCTGTCTCGGCAACAAACCGTAAATAACAAAAAAGGGCCTGCAGACTTTTGGGGGGCACTTACACTTTTCCCCAAGGAACAAATGCTGAGGGAACGCCAAGAACCCTTTGGGGTATGCCAAAAAAAACTAAAACAAATGAGCCTAAAAGGGGGGAAACTTTAATTACAGCTTCTCAAGAACAGCGTGTGCTTCTTTAGTCCACTAACCCTCAATCCCCAGTCGAGAATCCCCCACTCAAGGGCAACAAAAGACCCCATTGTCAAAATACGAGGTTTTCCAAAAGGAACTTTGGCCATTAAATTGGCCTTCTAATTTGCGAATATCCCCTTAATAGCCCCGTCGATTTTAAAAACTCGAATGGGGAATTTGGTTCCCAAAGGGCCCGGCAAAACGTTCGGGTTTGCGCTTTAATAATTTTTGTGGGCTTCGAACCCCAACACAATTTACACAACTTCACCTTTTTCCACATTGAAAGGGAAACAAATTTTTCTCGGGAAGTCTCATCGATATCAAAGGATCCCTATAGAAGAGCTTCTGGAGTGCGCAAGAAAAGAACCTCGTCGGGATCTCCCCCTACAAAAAATACTCAATAAAGGAACTCTGCCACTGGGCCTACGCTCCAATCGAGCGGAAAAAAAGAGTAAAAAGGATCCCAATGTGGAAACGGGAAAGGCAAAGGACGATCCGCGACGAAGTAGATGATTACCTTCGAGACCCCATTATGGAAAATGATGCAAATGTTTTCCAACACGGGCAACTTAGATTTCACAAATTAAAAAAACTAGTTCCAAAGCCTAGTACTTGCCCGCAGGTTCTTTCGGAACTTTCAGCAAGCCGGAAAGCGAAAGCAACGGAGTTCGATAAACCAAAAAACCTACAAAAACTTGGGTTCTGAAAAAAAAACCTAAAACCTAATTTTTTTTAAGAACATGACGATCCAAACTGTGTTTTTCCCCACGGTACCCTGTTTATTTGCATGCTTTTGCATACCTACATTTTTTCTTTTCAATTACACGTACCCTACTTATTTTCTTTTTTGGGTTTATTATCAACAGGCTAATTTTTTTTTTTTTGTTATAGCATTTTTGAAAATTTCAGCCTTTAATTTTTTTGGTTTTATAGGCTTTATAGTCTGTTTTTTGAATTATTGCAGTCACGATGGGCTTTGTGTGCAGAATGTGTTTTGTCATTGGTAATACAAAAGTACCTATTAATAGAGTAGGCCACCCCTATTTTTTTTTAAAAAGAAAATCAAAACACCCAAACTTCATGTTATTTTTTAAATTTATTTATGATATGCCAAGTTTGAAAAATTTTAAAAAAAATTGAAATTATCAGGCCTACAAGGTTTTTTAAAGCCACAGATCTATTTTTAAATTTTTTTTTAAATAAAAGCCGCTTATAATCCGTGTTGGCAATTTCTTTATGGGGCCAAAGCTCTATTTGGGCTTCTCAATGGAATATTATGTCACCGCCCTGATTCATACCCCCAAAAAAGAATTGTAAATTTTTTTAAAATTATATCTTTGGAACAATCTTTTGCTAACATTGTGGTGTTCATCGGGAATCTTACGACTTTTCAGTTTTTCTTCAAAATTTTTCCCAATTTTTGCTATCAGGTTAGGGGGCAAGTGTTTCCACCTGACTTTCTAAAGTATAAATTTAAATTAAAAAAAACCCCATATTCCAAATTTTTTTCCTCTCTCCCTTTTCCAATGGGCCGCTTAATCTATCCCTACTGTAGCTAATGATAGATTTTGGAAATTATATTTTAATTTGTTTCGTGGTGTTCTAGGGTTTTTAGCTTTTTACTTTTTACTATTAATTTTTAAATCATGTGAAATTTAAAAATTCAAAAGGGGTGCCCCATTAGAGAATCAAAATCACGGGTTCGGAACGGGGGGGGTATGGTATCGGTTTCCAGAAAAAATGTGGTATCGGCACAGCTCTAAGTCCCTTATAACTATAATGTAAATTTTTGCAAGGATCTGAAAAAAATTATTGATTTTTTTTTTTTTAAAAATTTACTGAAAAATATTTTTTTTTTCAAAACGGGAAATCATTATTCGACCCTTTTAACAAGAACATTAGTCAAAAAATTTGGCTTTATTTTAATTTCAGATATTTGCCCATCACTCGAAAATATTGGGGGGCAACATATGCCCATTTTAGGGTTATAAATTGCTAAAAATAGAAAAACCCCTCACGGAAAAGTACCTGACGCCAAATGAAAAAAGGGAAAGAAGTAAAAAAACTATGTCCAGGTGCTCGTAGAATGGAAAACCCCTTTTTTGTGGGCATATGGGACTAGAGAAAACCGACAGATCACGGTTTTTTGTCACCGCTGATCAGATCGTGGAAAGCACCCGAAAAAGGATCTATTTTTGGGGATGTAAAAACCGAAAAAGAAACAAAAAAGGGACAAACTTTAAACGCTTATTAAAATAATCGAACCTTTTTTTGGGGGAAAAACATAACCTCCGAAACGATGAACTTCACGACCAAAACCAAAATTTCCTCAAGAGCAACAATGTCGCCATAGTACTGATAAATGGGGCCCCAAAAGTCATTGCGCGCAGGAACCAAGATTTGTCAAAATTGTGGGGCAAATTTAAATCTGTTTGGGGAATGTTTAAAAATGCCAAAAAGAAGACTTTTGTTGTGTGGTTCAAAAAATTTTGTTCAATAGAATTTTATATTTTTAAAATTTTAATTTACCCCGAAAAACCCTGTGTTATAACTTTTGTAAAAGGGTTTCTTAAACGGTAGGTGGGGGCCTCGGAGACAAAAGGTTGGTAAAAATATCGGAGAGGGCCCCCCATGAAACCCCGTTTAAAGTCGTCATCATATCATCAACTTAAGCGCATTTTGATTAACATCGAAATTGGGTTAATTGATAAGGGATCAACCAGTGGCAATTTGTTAAAAAACTAAATTTCTAGCCTTAATTAAAAAGATAATATTAGAAATCATGTACATTGTATTCGTTTTTGTCATTTGAGCTGATATGCTTAATGAAAGGGAAAAAAGAGGATACGAAACCCCTATTGGCATACGTAAAAAAAATTTTGCGCCGCATTGCCCACTAAACAATGACGGGCTTTGAGTGGCGCCTCAAATCACACACAAGGGGTTCCCAGCAACTGAATTTGTGGGTGCTATTTTTCATTTTGCCAAGGGGGGGTATGTAAAAAAAAATGCTAGCTAAATCTCAGCAAAGTTTGAGAAACAAAAATAATTAATTACCGGGAAGAGTAAATTCCGAAATTCAACGCGATTACCCGATGCCCATACCCATGCCATATACCCGAACGAAAAGGGGTGTTTTTGGGGTGGCCCGAGCTGTGGTGAACAAATAAAAACCGGCCTTGGGGAAAGGATTGACAGACAATTGTTGGAAATGCCAATAACGTTTGTATAGCCAACTTTACAAAAGGGGTTTTTTTTGAGAACCGTGTCAAAAGAATCGTCTGGGAAAAACATCTGGTCTGTATCAGTCTAAAGGAAATTTCGGACAGTCTATGCTTCCTGTTCGCTGCGATTTTCACATTTGTCTGCTACTTTGTTTTCTAAAATCCCGGAAATGACCAGGGACACAAAAAAAACCCCAAGACTTATTTTAAGGAAAAGCTTTGTAAGTATAATCTGAATCTTGTGAATTTTGGGATGGCTTCATATAATTCTGACATTGTTCAAGGGGAAATCAAAAAGTCTGGCAGATTGAAAATTTCAATCATTACTCGTTTAAAAATTAGGCTTTCCAAAAGTGCAAAAAGTTCGCATTATACATCTGAACATTGGGTGGAGGTGGGAAAATAAAGTTTACCTGCATCACATTTTGGAAGACGGCCACAAAGGATAAATACCCTAATTATATCGGGGCAAGTAAATGCCCGCAAACTGCCAAAATGAAGGAGGTACCAACAAACCGTTGAAAAAAAAACCAATAAAATATTTGGAAACAAACGTAAATATGCAAAAAAAAGCATTGTTCATAATTGTCTAAGTGAATAAAGCTCACTCTACTCTTAAATGCATCCTTTAAAACTGTACGCAGCAAATAATAAACTCCCACTTAGCCAAGATACCTTGAAAAAACCTTTGATTTTTTTCCCGCGCCTTAAATCAAAAACAAAACACAGCTTGAAATTTCTATCCCTAAAACCAACTTTTGTAAAAAAACATCTAAAACATCATAGTTTAAAATAGATTCTTTATAAAAATGTGTATGCTTTTTAGATTAAAATTTATAAACATCCCCCCCCCCCCCCCCCCTATCTAAGATTTTAGTGTGCTGCAAATTACAAGGTTTTGCTAAAGCCCAGCCCACTTTTCCAAAACCCAAAAAAACCTAAAGGGTCTTTTTTACGTTTTATCAATTCGAATGCAACAAATTTTCTCAAAAGTGTAAAGACGGGCCCAGGAAGGCCAAAATTGTTAGTCAAAGCAGTTCCTGTAGGGCCCAGGCCCTAGTCTAGGGTCGAGGCTAGAACTAGGACGCACAAAGATTAAACGGCGTTCAAACGATCAAAATTATCGCTAAATATCCCTAACTTTTCGCCAACTTTTCGGTTTGTTTTGGAAAATAACTTGCCGTTCCGACGAAAAATTCTTACGAAATTTCGTAAAGTTAAACGTAACCAGCCAAACGGGCCCAAAAAAGCAAACAGCGGAGCAAAGCTGCCCCAGGGGGGACGTGGCCGTGGCCTAGAACAGAATGGGCTACGAGGTTAGCCCAGACCTATCGTGACAATCTGGGTTTTGATTATGGAATTCTAACTATTCACGATTTAGCCCAAGAATACATCCTTCTGTAACGATACCCCGGTCCTGACAAAGGGCTCCAAACAAAGGTGATGGTTTATTTATGGGGACTAAATTTTTATTTTTTTTTTCAAAAGGTCCCAAAAAACAAAAACTGGGGTTTTCCAACCCATTGCCAACATTAAAACAACAGCTTGGCTAAAGGATTGAGAAATGGGCTCTTGAAGCAAATGAATAGTTTTGTACGGTAGTGGCGAACCTCTGACCAGCATTCGCCCCTCCCAAATCTCGAGAGTGGCGTCTGCAAAAAAATCGGGGGGGGGGGGTACCCCCACGTGGTCGATACACTCCCCACAAAAAACCTTCGTAAGTGAACCCCATAATAGCTGGCTTTTTTACATTTCAAATTCTCAGCCCAATCTGTAGGTATAATTTCGAAAAACTATTTAAAAGTCTAAATTTTAGCATAAAAATTTCATTTCTTTTATTATTATAACATCAACAGATTTGACATTTCTCATTTTTTAAAAAAATTACTTACCATATATTTTTTTTTACAATTATTTGTTTGGGCCTCATTTTATTTGCCCCATTTCCCCCGAGATACGCCCCCAAAACCCAAAAGTAAAAGGAAGTCAACGGGCTCAACACAATGTTAACACAATGTTTAAAAATTTGTGAACATTCGAATAACAGTATGCTCGATAAATCTCACGCCATGTTCTGTGCATCAACAAATTCCTCTCATCTGGTACCCTTTAGTTTCCAGTATGAGTTTGATCTTATTGATTTCCTCCAATGTCTAACTTAACCAACGACTCCACAGTCCATAGAAAACTAGACAGTCTGTCTCTTCTGAAGACCCCTATCACTACTCCGAGAATACGGCAAACAACTATCAGCCCAATTATGCTGACATGTCCTCACATAACGATGAAAGTCAGTCCCAAGCTGATGAAGATGATATGTCCTCGCGGTGCGACTCCTCTTTAGAAGACACCACTCGCTACTCCGAGGCTATGGCAAGCCAGTTCCAGTCTGTCTCTTATAAATACCCGTATCACTACTCCGAGACTACAGCATTGCTTTTCTTTTGCCTTTTTTTTTGTTTTGCTGATGCCATTGACAATAATGGGCAAATAGATGGGGTAGTAATAGACTTTGCAAAAGCTTTTGATGTTGTACATTATGATAGGTTAATAAACAAAATTGCAGCAATGGGTATAGATAGTAGATAGTAGAGTTGTAAAATGGATTGGAGAGTTTCTAAATGGTAGAACTCAGAGTGTGAGGGTAGGCCATCATCTATCAAGTAGTGTTAAGAGTTACCTCCGGGATACCACAGGGTAGTATGCTGGGACCTTTGCTGTTCATTGCTTATATCAATGATCTGCCTGAAGGTATAACAGATAGAATAAGACTGTTTGCAGATGACTGTATTATCTACAAAATAATTAAGAGTGATAGGGACTGTGAGGACCTCCAGCAGGATTTAGATTTAATAAATAATTGGGTGGAACTAAATAGGATGAGGCTTAATGGAGACAAAAGCAAAATGCTGAGGTTTAGCAACAAGAAAACTGTTATAAATTATACGACTACCCAGCCTCGCCACTAACCTACTCACCTACACTACAGAACCACACAACCACACTACAAAACCACTCCTCTCCAACCACAACCGACACAACTATGGGAAGTTCGTGTGGCAACACAGAAAACCATACCACAAACCACTCACACAACATTAGTAGGCCTACTACTAACAAAACCAACACAAATCGGCGTAGTTTATATCAAGCCGATGAACCTGCAGACGTGCATCAGATTCAGATGTATGATCAAAGAAGAGGCAGAGGCAGCAAATCCTTCAACAGTAGGGCTACCTCTAACAACAGCTGTACACCTACCATTTCAATGAACACTGGTAAAATACAGGCTGATCATTCATTGCTCCTAGGTATGGCACATAGATGGCCTAAAGTTTATACAATTAGGTATATGTTATGCTTATGCATATTTTGATTAAACTTTCATTTACTATGCACTATGGTACAGAGTGGCATTCTCTTAAGCTGTGCCTCAGAAACATAAGGGTCTAAGTCCACTTTTGTCCAAATTCACCTTTTACTATGATCTAAGTCACAAGACCGATATTTCTTAGTGGCATAAAGGTCCAAGTTCATATATCAATAGTATGTGAAATAATCAAATGCATTCTAACCTAAGTCCAGAAGCATTGAGAAGCATAACGATTTAACTGGACTTAGATCTGAATGACACAAATAAAATCTAGGTTCATAAGGATCTAAGTCCAAGTTAGATCCTTATGCTTCTTTACAAAGTCATGTTGATCAGCATTTTCAACAAGGCTGTGCTTTGAGCTGTCACATTCTGTTGTTGTCAAGATCACGTTCGTCTCTGGAACGATGGACAGTATGAGCCGAGGTAAAAAAATATTATTACTAGGACTAGCACAACTAGAGAAAGAGAAACAAAATGATGAAAAGGTCGGAGAAGAGGAATCTACCAACGATGGGCCTACTGAAGATAGAAGTAAGTATTTTTGAAAACAACAAGAAACATAACCTCACCTTTTTACTGTCATTTACACATTCATATTTTTTACTTACTAGGCCTAGACATACTTATCCTAGGTAAGGCTTACTTAAATTTCTCTTTGTTTCAGTAATTTTCAGCGGTAATGTTGATGTACTTGAAGAATTGACATTTGTTAATGAAGAACATGAACAGGGTAAGTGTAGGCAATAGTTACAGGCCTAGACTAGGCCTAGGCTAGCTAGGTCTGAACCCCAAATCACTGCTCGAATGGCCCCTTGGTTGAAGTCTTAGGACTAGGCCTACACTAAATAACTAAATATCTAGGCCTCGACTAATTAATTGCATATGAACAACAAAATTAGTAGGGTACATTAAATTAACAAATAATATTTTTGCAGATATAGGCCTACCGGTAATCCATATGCCAGTACCGGTACAGCAGTTTCTGTGCCCAGATAGTGGATTTTTCATTTTTGAGAGTGAGGATGCTGCAAGTGCTCTAACCCAAGATGTAATAATGTTAGAGGATATTGGTCAGTACACTACTAAATTAATTTTATGTGCAAGGATTTATTAAGATGGGTTTATGCCTAGGACTGTGTTTTCTAAATCTAGGCCAACTGGACATACCCGAAGCCAAATAACCAGCTGAAACTTAGCAATCTCATGCCGTGCGATGAGTAAACCATCCCATAATATTTTACATAAAAATTCACTCACCCCGTCTTTTATTTGATTGCTACCAAATTTACAGGATATAAGGGCAACAGGATTAAGAAGTCATTAAAATATAATTACATGTGATTTAATTATTTTAAGGTCATGGCCTATAGGCCTACTCCTAAACCGTGACTATACAAGCATTGGCCTAGAACTATGAGGACCAACAGATGGGGTCTATGTATTTATTTTAAAGCAATACGTCTATATGAATAGTTTATCGATAGTACCAGGGTATGATTTAAATAAAATAGCGGAAGAAGGGAAACGCGGCTTCTTAAAACAAAATAACAAAATAAAGGAAATTATAAGGCTTGAGTTAGCACTTGCACAACAGCCCTACCCTACTAGTCAAGCGGATTAAAGGAAAATACAAGAACAATTAGGGGTTTTGTGGTAGAGGGCTGAATTTTGGATTGTATACTCAGAACAACATTATAAGAAAATTGACTCGAGGAGCCATGAAAAAATCCATCCGGTTAAGGGGGTGGAAGGGGGTGAAAAAAGTAACATTTTTCAAATATTCAAAAATTCGAAAATCAAACTAAATTTGATCCTAAGATTACAAAATTATTACATATTGTAGATAAAAGTCCAAATTTTAATAAAAAATATATATATCACCATATATGTATATCTAACCAGATTTTACACCCTTTGCCTTTTTTTCACAAATTTACCCACTGTGCTGGGAGGATTAGCCTACCAGTTACGGGTTAAGTGATAGGGCCGTGAATTTTGTCTAAAACACTCAGAAGAATGATCTCAAAAAATTGGCCCGAGGAGCCCTCAAAAAAGTTGCTTGCTTATAGGAGAAAGGGGGGGTGCACTAAAAAGGGTTGATAAAACTAAAATAAAGAAATCCGTATTCAAATATTATATTTAGAATGCTATATTAATGTGTATTGTAGATTAAGGTCTAAACTTTAATTTAAAAAATAAAAATTTCACCATATATGTAAATCTGATCAGATTAAGCGCCCTTTTCCCATTCTCATAAATTTCTTCAATATTACGAAAGTGTATCGTGCGACCACTCTTTTTGTCACAAATTCTCCTAATATTACGAATTAGGACGAAAACAAGATTTTGTGATGCTTTGGGTACATTTTTACTCAATGGACTTTGATCCCATTTCAACAAATTCACTCAATTTTAACGAAAGTGTATCTTGTGACCACTCGTTTAGTTCAAAGTTATCCAAATATTACGAAATAGGACGAAAATAAGATTTTAACACCTTGGGTACATTTTCACACAAGGTCTTTGACCTAGTTTCTAAGAATAAGCGTAAAATAGCCTATTTAGAAACATAGCCAAATAAATTGGTGGTTTTGTAGTCGAGAGTCAACACACCTATTCGATCAAATAATACATTTATGATGTTTGAATTATGCACTGTGAATACTGGCCGCGTTGCGTATGCTATTTAATACAGTCACGTTGATGAATGAGCGTTTTTCATCAATCGATTCTCCCGTTTGTATGGTATTCATAACTACTGTTTTCTTATGAAGTATCTTATGAAAAAATTAGCAACAATTATTTATATATGGCAATATCAATCAGCAACTCTAACAAATTTACCCCGCCTGCGCCCGCCGCCCGGGGTAGAAGGTGTTAAAATCTTATTTTCGTCCTAATTCGTAATATAAGGATAATTTTGAACTAAACGAGTGGTCACAAGATACACTTTCGTTAATATTGAGTAAATTTGTGAAAATAGCATCAAAGTCCAATCAGTGAAAATGTACCAAAGGTATGACAAATTCTTATTTTCGTCCTAATTCGTATTCTTAGGATAATTTGAGACAAAACGAGTCATCACTTGATAGACTTTCGTTAAAATTGAGTAAATTTGTTAAAAAAGGTCAAAGTCCATTGAGTGAAACTGTACCTAAGGTGTTAAAAAACTTTTTTTATCCTTGTTCTTATTATTGGCATAATTTTGAACAAAACGAGTGGTCACACGATACACTTTCGTTAAATTTGAGTGAATTTGTTAAAATGGGATCAAAGTCCATTGAGTAAAAATGTACCCAAAGCATCACAAAATCTTGTTTTTGTCCTAATTCGTAATATTAGGAGAATTTGTGACAAAAAGAGTGGTCGCACGATACACTTTCGTAATATTGAGGAAATTTATGAAAATGGGAAAAGGGCGCTTAATCTGATCAGATTTACATATGGTGAAATTTTTATTTTTTAAATTAAAGTTTAGACCTTAATCTACAATACACATTAATATAGCGTTCTAAATATAATATTTGAATACGGATTTCTTTATTTTAATTTTATCAACCCTTTTTAGTGCACCCCCCCTTTCTCCTATGAGCAAGCAACTTTTTTGAGGGCTCCTCGGGCCAATTTTTTTAGATCATTCTTCTGAGTGTTTTTGACAAAATTCACGGCCCTATCACTTAACCCGTAACTGGTAGGTTAATCCTCCCAGCACAGTGGGTAAATTTGTGAAAAAAAGACAAAGGGTGTAAAATCTGGTTAGATATAAATAAATGGTGATATATATATTTTTTATTAAAATTTGGACTTTTATCTACAATATGTAATAATTTTGTAATCTTAGGATCAAATTTAGTTTGATTTTTGAATTTTTGAATATTTGAAAAATGTTATTTTTTCACCCCCTTCCACCCCCTTAACCGGATGGATTTTTTCATGGCTCCTCGAGGCAATTTTCTTGTAATATTGTTCTGAGTATACAATCCAAAATTCAGCCCTCTACCACAAAACCCCTAATTGTTAGGCTAATCCGCCTAGCTATACAGGATGTTTGTTTTGTGCTAGTGCCCACTGTAATGGTCATTATAAGAGTTTGGTTTGGTACTGAATTACCAATCTGAGGTACTCATTTGGTTTGTTATGCTTTTATAGGTGATGTTCACAACAAAAGTGACTTTGATGATGTCATTGAAGATCCGGATTATTGCGCTTCCACGGACAATGAAGGGAGTACGGATGGACAAGTAGATGAAGGTGTTACCACGAGTGATGATGAAGTAGCAGAGGGTGACGAAGGAGCGGTGGCTGATGAAGCAGACGCTGATAGAAGCAGTGACATGAAGAAATTGGAACGCAGGGTTTCA